>VZRX01015989.1:0-20869 GCA_013398075.1 Notiomystis cincta | reverse complement strand
CCCTGGGGGAGCTCACGCTGCAGCAGTTCACAGTTGCTTGTGAAATGGAGCCACATCGGAGAAGTTCCTGCAGAACTCCCCCGTGGGAGGGACCCCACAGTACCACAGGGGAACAAATCCTCTCCCTGAGCAGCAGGAGAAGCTAAGGGGGATGAACTAACCGAAACCACCATTCCTTGTCTCCCTGTGCCATCAGGGGAGGAGATAGAGCTGGGAAGGGGGTGGGGGGGTGATGTTTTTAAGGGCTTATTTTACTTCTCATTATCCTGCTCTGATTTTGTTAGCAATTAATATCTCAAAATCCAACCTGTTTGCCTGTGATGGTATTTCCTGAGTGATCTCTCCTGGTCTTTAACTCATGAACCTTCATTATATTTTCTCTCCCCTGTCCAGCTGTGGAGGGGGTGAGAGAGCAGCTTTGGTGGTGCCTGGAGTCCAGCCAGGGTCAACTCACTACAAGGAGGTAACTCGCAAGGTAACATGTTTATCCATCTCCAATTCCTCTAACTTCCTGTTCCTGCCTCCCAGTGCTGATCCCGGAATACCACAGGAGTTTTTGAGCCATATGCTCACTTTGCCATGCTTCTGAAGGATATTACACTCATTAACTATTGAGCACCTGAAGGAACTGCAGGATCTATTACCTAGATTTAATACTTCATATTTTGCTGTTCAGGCTATGACATCTATTTTTGTAACAGATCAGAGCTAGTCTATACAGTATCAACATGTATTTTTAAAAGTCAATAATCCATAAAGAACATTATAATCTACCATGCAGAATCACTCTTAGGAAGCTCTGGAAGGATTTTCTTTCATCTTTCTATGCCACCACTAGAAAAGCAAAATTAGGTATATAATGGATTTTGTAGTTAAAACAAAGCCATGGACAGCTGTGTTTTCTGTTCACTGCTACTATCAATTAAAGTCCACTGGAGCAACAGGTAATAAAATCCACTGAAGTGGAAATTACCTATTATTTTTGAAATATCACAAAGGATTCATGGTAAGGGTGAGAGATGCTTGCTGTTAATAGCCTATCTCCACATTTGAGACACTATAGCAGATGACTTTGATATATAATTTCCTGGAAATGTGTGTATTCATATTTTGTTGCACTACACTTATCTCTTGATTTGTAGAAACAGTATCAACTCAACATAAATTAGCAGGTAAGAAAAGGAAGTGGAACCACTAATCCCAGGCAGAGAAGCCTGTGTCTCTTCCTGAATGAAAAAGTTCTCTTGGTAGTCAAGAGCCACTCTGGCCCTGCATCCCTTCAGCCACACATCCCAACAGGGAGGAGGAGGAGGAGGAATGGTCAAACAAGGACAAAAAGCAAACGAAATACTAAGGGAATTGAGATACCCGTAAATTTTCCTTTCCAAGCTTTTCATTCCCACCAGGTTTACAAGAGTATGAACCCTAAACCTTTCACCTCAGTGGGATTAGGCCCATCAGCACTGGTCACTTATCCCCAGTTTCTCAGCAGCCAGTTTCTCCCTGGCTGCTGCCATATGTCTTGTGGGTGACCAACAGGAGCAAAGTGCTGCTTGGCCATGAGTAATGGTGGCAGGACACAGCCCTTCATCAGGCTGAGGATTCCAATTTGCCTTATTCAGGAGTTTGTCTATTTTAGTGTGTTAACAGCTATTAAAGCACTTCACTAAACAAACAGTTCTGTTATGTGAATTGCTGTATCACAAATCCTTTCATTTAATTTGGCACATGACTACATCCATGGGTAAGGAAGCAGATACACACACAGGACAGAGCCCTGTCACTACACACACATCAGCATCCCACCATCTCCCCACACCTATTTAACTCATCAGCCATGAAAAGCATTCACTCAACGAGGAAAAAAATGTACCTTTCAAATACAGGTACAATTTGCATTTCTTCATTAGAATGTTCCCTACGTGCCATTAACATGACTTGTTCATCTTTTGCACCAGGGACAGTGACAAAGAGCCTCCCGTGATTTATGATGCTCAACCATACAATTCCTGTTGTTTGCTCTGGCTGAGCTACTGTGGAGTAACTGTGCCCAGGACAGGGCTCTGACCACGTCAGGTGTGAGGATCCAGGGCATCCCAATCCAAGCAGAGAGGCTGCTGCTATGGCAGTGCAAGACAGGCCAGTTCTACCACCCCTGTTCCTAACAAGCACTATTTGGGGAGAGTGAGAACAGCAGAGTCTGGTTGACTTGCATATTTTTAATAAAAGTAACCAAGCAATTTTACATTACACTCTGAGCCTTCAAAACACAGAATGTGTTTAGGGTAGGAGCTGAATATTATTCTTTCAATGAAATAAGCTGAGATCCAGTAACTACAAAGAAGTTGCTATACTGTAGGTAATTCTATCTGGGAATTCCTCTCTTTATTTTAAACTGTGGACTTACTCTTTTACTTAAAGAAGCATGTAAGCTTGATTTCTGGTAGTACTGTTTTTTCCCAATATAATGTTCAGGTTATTTTTTCTTTCCTTGTGCCTTTTACTTCATTCTAACTGAACATTTGCCTAAATAGTTGGTTGAGATTAAAAACATTAATATAAATTGATATTGTATCCTGTTTCTATTATGCCATTGCTCCTGCTGCTCTGATTTGAGGCCTGTGAGGGTTCTAGACCTCTCATGTCTTCTCAACACATAATTTACACTAAATATTTGTCATGAAAATCGACTCAGAACAAAAATTCTTTAGTTTAAACCAAAATTCAAAACTAGCATCTTAGTTTCCCAAAGTGTTCCTAGGTTTTCCAAAGATCCCAATCCTGCAAGAACTGCATTGCAGCTCTAACTCTGTAGGAGTTGCAGGCACTCAAGAAAATTAAGTTGTTAATACATGAGAAGATCCAAATTTCAAATAAAACATTCCTGCCTGTACAAGTCTTTTCTTGCTATTCCGTTAACCATCCCTTTCCCTTCATCATGGTGCTCCGAGGGCCCTGGTGAGGGCAGGGCTGCACCAAACTCCAGCTCTCCTGCTACTCACCTTCTTTCTGTGTAACTTCTAGGGGAGGATAACTCAGTATTTTACCAACATTTTCAGTCTGACTAAATCTGGACATTATTTCCATTACCAACACCACAGTACAACTGGGCATGCTGGGAGGTTGAAAACATGCAGACACTAGTTATATTATAATATAAATGGGCTAAATCCTCGCTCATTGAAGTCAAGAGTGAAACTCCCACTGAGACTCAGTGAAGGCAGGGAAAATTTCAAATGGAACTCATTTCCCTTTCAGGGTGTGAGTCTGGCCCTCCACATCTTTTGCATGAGTGGGTGCTGTGAAACCAGGACGTTTCAGTAGGAGAAAGAGGGATGTCATTGACTCAAGGGCTTCACAACGAGTGAACAACCAACACACTGACCTTGGTACACACTGCTCACACACACAGCTGGAATGTCTAACCTGCTGGAGTCACAGCCCTTTACTTCTAACCCCGAACACATGAAAATGGGGCAGTTTTTTCCTCTGACTACCTCCTTTATATCCAGATTCGCACAAAATAGTTCCAAGGCACAGGCTGCCCAGTGACCCTTGATGCCCACACTGGCCAGTGCTGCACTGGGACACCTCCCACTGCTGTGAACAGGAACGATTCCAGTCTCTCTGGGCACTGATAAATTAGCTTTCTGCTTACAAGCAGCTGCCCATGCTGCTCAGACATTTCCTTGGTATGCTGATGCACTAAACTGCTACAGCTTTCCTGGTGTTGACAGCAATTTGGGAAGAACCTGGCTTGTCTTAAATCCTTGCTCCATTTGCTTTTCCTTCTGTCCTCCACTGAGTAAACTACACTGATTTTGCCCAGTCCCAGAATGTAAAACTGCTGCATTACAGTACTGCACAGCTCCAGCACAGCTCACATCAGCACCTGCTCTGGAGCAAAGACACTGCAGAAGTTACAGAAGTCTGTCACTGGCCCTATTTCTCTACAAGCATGTGTGTGACTGAGAAGTTGCATCCAGCTCTCTCTATCCATATTTTATTACCACGCTTCAAATGATGAACAAATAATGTTTATCCTCTTGTTTATTCTTACTTTTGATTATGCTGTACCCAACGTATTTTTCCTGGCTGTTCATTTAAAGAAACTGAATGCATCAAGAACAACTTGTTAAAAAGCTATTTTGAATGGAAAACAATCCTCAAAGCCCACAGAGCCACACCAAGTAGGAAGACTTGTGTAAATTTTTTGCTGGTGAGCCTGAGCCACTGGCAGATGAGCAAAAACAAAGACGAATTTCCAGCAGGTTTTTCACTTCTGCAGCTGGAGAAAAGGGACAGGCAAGAAGAAACAAGCCACCACCATCTCTGCTAGGAAGAGCCCACCTCCACAGCCACATTCCCAAACACAGGAGGAGCCCCTGTCTATGGCTATAGAGAAGGAACTCACACCTGGGAAGGAGACAGCAATACACCTGCTGGGCAGAGGACATTAAGCTCATCAAAAACTTTAAACTAATAAATAAACTATTAACTGTTGAATTTGGATGAGCTACTGAAAGCTGAACCTGACTTTCTATGTGACTGTGAGAGATTCATTCTTAAATACAAGACTCTGGTCATGGGTTTGATTCTGGTTCCAGTGAAGTCAGGGCCAAACATCCTCTGATTTAACTGGAAGCAGAAGCAGGCCCCCATTTTAACCCTCGTGCTACAAACAGAATATAACTGGATGTAAAACAAAGAAGAAATATGTTTGAAACTGGTATTAATTCCAAGCTTTATTTCTCCCGTTCTGTAAGATTAAAAAGCAGTCTTCCAATTATTTTCCTCATTCAACAGCAATCTTATGTTCTACTGGCCCAAATTCAGCCCTCATTCCCTCTCAGACAACCCTGGTACAAGCAGAGGATCCAGTTTCTCTATGGTCATGTACTGGTTCCCAGGGAGTTCCACTGGTCAAATTTGCCCATGGAACTATATGTGAGCTTTGCAAGGGTAGAGTTCAGGCAGCAGTCTGCACACCACACTCCCCAGATGCCAAAGCTGCAGCCTTTGGTGTAAATTGCACTGGTACAAACTGTTGGCCTAACACAGTATGACATCAAAGAGGTTAAAAAGAGTTCCTGGTTTTCATTGTCCACTTTCTCAAGAGAGAGATTTGCTGCTGCAAAAGTGTCTCCCAGATCTAAACGGATTACCTGCAGCACTGGTAGCATCTGCACTCCATGAGGAGGAGGTGCAATGGGAGCCTGCCCTTTGGACTGGGATTCCTTCAGCATTTCAGCTTTTATGGTGCAAATCTCAGTTTCCAGAGCTTGCCAACTGATCCCTTCCGAGTCTGAACAAGAGGAGCAGTGCAAATGCTGCGTAATAACTTCCCAGCATCCATGCGGAGGACTCCTCCCAGGTTTTGCTTTATGTGATCCTCAGCAGATAAAAAAGCAGCAATTTTAGCCTACTGCAGCAGAGTCAATTTAACACAGTACAGGTGAGCTCCAAATTCCTCTGCTCTGCCTGTGTGTCCTGGTGCCCAGCTCTGACTGACAGGCAGTTGTCAGTGCCTGCTTCAGGAAGGAACATAATCAAGCACACTCCTGAAGCTAAGAGCTGTCCTGCCTGGCAGAGTTTCCAATGAGAGCAAGTCAGGTGAAAACAAAACCCTGTAAAGTTTTTACAGATGTCATATCATTTTGAAGCATCAAAAGATTGAAGTACATGCCAATAACAGCAGCTGAGATGAAGGAGTAGGCAGTTTGGTGGATGGAGCATAGAGATGTGAGTTTGTAACTCTGGAGTTTAATTCCAGCTCTGCAGCTTCTCCCAGCCATAAGTTTGGGTCAGGAAAGCCACCAAGCTGGTGTAATTCTCGATCAGCGGAGTTACACCAGCGACGAGGGTGACTGACAATACCTGTCCCTGACACCAGATTATGCATTTAATGTCAGCACAGCACAGGGGAACAAGCTGAGGAACTGCAAGGCCTAGCTATGCTCATCAATTTATTACATAAATCACGTAACAAAAGCTTAGCAAAGTTCACAGGGGTAACAGCAGCATGGGGCACAGCCTGCCCCAGCATCCTCCACACCAGCTCGTTACTCTGTGCTCCAGAGATCCAGCTTCCCTTCTGCTTCCACATACGAATCCTGTGTTTGCATGCCTGCATATTTCTTCTATTTAAATATGCACTTTGTTCTTAAAGATTTCATTAACCCATGAATAGATTAATTCTGATTTCAGTTACACAGACATAAATTTAAAGGAACTCCTTCAAAACCAGCAGAGTCATGTCTTTGGGAAGGCCTGGAGAGGTTTGTGCACGCACCCATAAGGGTAGGACACTTTGTTTTCATTTGACTGTTGGTTTGACACCCTAAGACGTCTTTGAGACCAAGCACTGTGCACACCCAGCAGAAGCATCTTGCTGCAGTGCTCAGGTTCTGGTAACCCCTCAGCACGCAGCACACCAGTCTGATCCACAGAGGACAGCAGGCTTACACTAAGGATTATTTTGGCCAGGTCTATTACTAGGCTCATTTTCTAAAACAATAGGCCTTGTTTTCTTTTCATTTAGGCTTCCAGTAAAACTCTCATTGACTTCACTGGAAGAAGACCTGGCCCAACATACCAGTATCCAAACCACCTCCATTTATTTCAGCGGAAGAAGACAAGGAAATAATAAGGTCCAACATATTTTTAAATCTTTACATTTCACAAATGACCACAAGCATATAGGTCACAATATACACACAGAACGACACCTACAACAACCACCAGTGGGATCATTAAAATAATTAAGTTAGGCCTAGAGACAAATTCATTTCATAACATGTTCCTTACAAAACAGACACCCCCTTGCTTCATAATCTAGGGAATCTGTTTTATAAACTTCCTAAGTAGTTCATGAAATATCCCCCTAAGCAGACTAGGTCTACTTGCCATTGCAGGGTCTTTATAAATCAAAAGTTTATGAATCAAAAGACAAACATCAGTGATGTGTGTTCAAAGGCCGACCATGAAGGGGCAACGCCTCGCCAGCTCCAGTGGTGCAGTGCTGAGCTGTGACCTCGGGACACGATTTCCAGTACAAAGCTACTGAACCTGCGTCTTTACACAGCTCCTCTGTGTGCCATGAGGGAGCGGGATGCACAGCACATGAAGCAGCAATCAATAAAGGAGATCCCCCTTTGTTTTAAGTGTAAACATGTTGCACTTCACAGTACAGCATCTTTACAGTACTTTACACCACACTGCTGAGCAGGAAAGACCCTCCACTTGCAGCACCTTAAAGGAAGAGACAGTTACTTCCACAGCATCCTGTGAGAGTGGTTTCTAGAAATACACTGCTGATGTTTTTCCCCTTACCATCCTGAAATTGACTGCTGAAAAATACTTGAATTATTCTGCTGGTACCAAAGCTCCCTGTCAGGTAAGTAGTAAGCAAAAGTAGCAACAAAAGAAACGACAAACCAAACTTGACCAACTAACCTCAGAAACTGATGTGAATACAAAATGTTAAATGCCAAAAAAAGTTGAAATTTCAGTCTCCTTTTCTGCTGGCTTCTCTTTGTGTGTTTTATTAAACCAGAGTATTTTCAACCTGTTGTAAGCAGGAAGGATGGGAATTGCTAATGTGGTAAGTGTAACTCAGCTACAGTCATGTTATCACTGTAGAACATGAAAAGGAAGAGCAGAAAACATGGCAAGGTCAGCTGGGGTTTGCACCAAAGGTACTGGACACACCATTCAGTGTTCATCTTTTGGACTGCCCTCAGAGGCCACAAGTGACATCCCTCCTGCCCACAGCCCAGCTGCATGGACAGGCTGGCTCCTCCTTTTGATTAGCTGAGGCAAGGCAGCTGCTGTCTGGGTAGGACTGTGCAATTTTCTCAAATTTAGGGGTTTTGAACAACCTGTGCCAGGCACAGCACCACAGCCATGTTACTTCTCTAGGACATCTGAGTGTTGATTTGCTATCTGCTCCTCCACATAATGAGCTTGGTTTGCCCCTTCTTAGTCGCTGTAATACCCTAGAACTCCACACAACCCAGGAAATGTACACGGAAAAAAAATCCTGAAAATATGTTCATCAGAGACCAGCTAGGCAGTATTTTCTTGAACATTCCAGCTTTTCCAAGTAAACACACAAACAATTCATTCATCAACAGGACCCAATCTCAGCACCCAATTACAGCAAGATCTACACTCCCAAGGGCTAAATTCTGCTTTCCTCTCCAGAGCCTGTGGGCAGCTCCCAGTCTGTGGCTGTGCTGGGCAAGGCAGTGGTTATCAAGTCCACGAAGGAGTAAACACCTTTATCACAGCAGACAGCTCAGCTCTGCTGTGGCTCCCAACATGCCAGTTAGAAGGAGATCCTGGAGAGGTGGACACAGACAGGTCTGAAGAATCCGTTTTCATATAAATTCCTTCCTTCCCATCTTCCTAAGTCAATGGGATGCAGGGTTAGGGTTACAGGCATTATTCTCCTTTACCACCAAAGCTACTGCTCCAGCTGTGCAATAACACAGGGAACACGTGGAAATCTGCTATCACAGTGTGCTTCTTCCATGGGCTGACAGACACTGCACCCAGGACTTTTTCCAGTTAGTGACAGATAGAGACAGGGTATCTAACACCATCATTCCCAGCTGTAATAACATCCCTATTACAGATTATTTCTGTTTATTTCTGTACTCCATCTCTGGCACCTGGAACTGGCGCAGCTCAAGCTGTAGCAGCTCTGGCCAGTCCCCTCCCGCTCAAGAGCTGTGTTGGATGTGTCCTGGAGCTGTGCTGGATGTGTCCAAGCAGCAACACACAGTGCTGTAGGACACAACACCTGTGGGAACAAACACTTCACACCTTTCCCAGAGCTTATCAAAGTGCTGCAAGGACTGGTGTGACCTTGGCCATGCAGCACCTGTACAGAACTGACTCTGCAGATGAGGACAGACAGGTTCAGCTTACACCTCCTGATGCAGCAGTTGGGCAAAGGGAGACCTTGTGCTTGCTCCAAGTCTTGCTTTACTAAGTTCAACATCCACATGCAGACTGGGGGATGACAGAGGATGGGAACGGGGAAAGGCCCCGCTTTAGGTTTTTCTCTTACGGGTTTTGCTGATCGAAGTTCCCTTAGAAACCAGAGAGACATCTGCTCAGTCACTGACCAAGCAAGAAAAACTCAGAAGATTTATCTCCAAATCTCAGGTGCATGATATAAATCCAAAAACTATGTTAATCTCTCTAAGAATTCATATGCTAATTCAGAAAAGGCACTGCATATAAACAAAACCTCTGGGTTTTGGCCCCTTTTACTTGCTCTCATCTGCAGCACACACCCAATCGCCTGGCAAAGGGCAGAGCCCCGGGAAGCCCTGGCGGGCTCACCCCTTGCTGCAGAGCTGCCACACTGAGGTGGCAGTGCTCCTGCACAGTGCCCAGAACCTGCCTCTCAGAGCATTCCTAAAGTGCAGGGAAAACACTTGCTCCTGCCTCTTCAGGTGCTTTGCTTAAGTCTGTGTGTGGGTTAAGTTCACAACAGCTATTAAAATTAATGAGCTTTGTGCTGCAGCTCACACGCAGACACATTTTGTAGCGCTTTGCTGAACGTGGGGTGCTGGATCTGACTCTTGAGGCTGCCTTTGGGTAACACAGCAGTTCCCAGGCTGGGACTGCCAGGGCCTGGTGTCACCCCACAAACAGGGCACGCCACAGCTGACCCGCGTGGGAAGAGCGGTGCCCTTGAGAGGCTGAAATGTGCCCCTGTGTCCTTCACCGAGCCTGACAGAGCCTGTGGGGTGAGGGAGGCATGGAAGAGGGACCAGATGCTGCACAGTCGCTGGGTGGGTGACAGCATGGAGTGACAGTGGCATGGAGAGACCCGGGGGACACTAAAGCGAGGATGAATGTGGCTGCAGTGGTGCAGGACTGCAGCAGCACGGGGCTGGCAGGAGGCTGTGCTGTCCCAGGAAAACTCAGGCTGCTCCAGATGGGGATCCTGCCCTCACAGACACCAACACTCACTGCTTAGGAACAGATCTGGCCTTCACTCCACTTAACCTGTCTTGAGCAGAGGCCTTGTTTAATCACTGATTTACACCCTAACTCGCTAGCATGGGGTAAGTGACAAAATTCGCTAATTGGACACTGTCTTCAGGCAATAACCTCAGTAATACACAGATTTGATGGAAAATTAGCAAATAAATTATTATAAGTTTGATACTGAATACACAAGCAAAATATATGAGATGTTCTCAGGTCTGCTAAATCTGGACAATTATATATCCTAAATATATCCAAATTAAGACTTTCCCTGCTCCCTCCCAAGAAGTGCAGAGTGGGGCCCAGCATAGAGCCTTTCACAGAAAGGACGATGTAGAAAATCTATCTTGTAGATCTCAGTAGGTGTGTCTGAGCTATGAAACCACTGTATCCAGCTGTACAGTGTCAGTAATCATGTTCCATCAGGGAAAACAGAGGGGTCCTAAAACTTGGAGCAAAGAATTCCCCTGAACTCCGTCCAGCCTGGTGTGGCTGCAGAGGAGGGGGGAAGAGCAGATCTCACGTGTCAGTGCTGAGCTCCAACAACTAGAAAGATGGAGGTGCTGGAGGAAAAGGCAGGTGAATTAAAACCCAAAGATATCTAGAGAGTAGCTAGAATCAGGTCACTTGGTAGGAGAGCTTGTCTAAGGGTGGGTCAGAGGAATGACAGTGTGTTTTGACAAGAAACATTCAGAGAAGACACGTGCTTTAGGGGGCTCCTTTGTAAATCACCAGAGAAGTCCATGGGTTCAGAGGAAAGTGAGGCAGGGATATGCCTGGAAAACTGCTGTCTTGTAGAGAGGTCATTCGTTTCTGAAACAAATAATAAAACCTGCGCTGGTTTTCTTTGGAGTGCACAGGCTCCAGAGATGGGGTGGTGGAGCCCAGGTGCCTAAGAGCTGAGATCAGGAGGGGCACTGTGTTGGCACTGGCTCAGCTGCCCTGGGCCACAGAGCTCCATCCTCCCGAGGGGGGAAGGCTGGGAGCAGAGCTCCCAAACCCCGAGGGCTACAAACCATGGGGAGGCTCTCTGGGGTCCGTGCACTCACACTGCTCCCACCTGGACCGCGGCGCTCCCCTGGAAATCACTCCTGCTTCCCTTTGTCATGAGCAATGCCACAGGAAGCAAGAGCTTTTCTAACAAATGGAAGCACCTTTAACAGAGGGTTATACACAAATACAGACTATCCAAGAATGGGAGGTAAATATATTTACCTTGTATAGAGGAGCAACTCGGAGAGAGCTCACAGCAATTCTCTGAGATAACAACACTATTCAGGACTGTGAAAAGGACAGGCTTCTGATGAAAAATCTGATTCTGCTTTCTAACAAAAATTCAAAGTGGCATCAAAATTTCCAGTGAAATCAAGAAGCTGGGGCTTGCTGTGGTCTACAGGGACTTGGAGGTTCTACTTCCTTTCTGCTTGAAGTCAATGAGATGTCTGCCAGAGTTCAGTGGGAATATGACTGGGGGATCTGGCAGTGCCTTTGGGTATTCTGACTGCACGTCAGGAGCCTGGACTTTTAGTGCAGGTTTGTTTTTTAAATGTAAAAATTGTCTCACTCTGTTGGATAAATACAATTTACAACTCACTTTGTAGATGTGCTAGAGGTTTTGCAGCCTTTACAATCTGTCATATAAAACCACATCCAAGTGTCAATGTGTGAAGGGGCTGCTTTAGAGGTCCTCTGGTGAAAACAGGAATGGAGTTTCCAGAGGAAATGCTACAAAGATGAATAATTTTTCTACTTAGCCAGTTACTATAGAAATAAGATGCTGATGGTAAGAGTCATTAGAACTCAAAAATTTTTTTTGGTTTGGCTTTTTTCTTTTATTTTTTAAACCTGTAATTCAGAACTACAAGAATTGGCAATTCAAGTAGGAGAATTTGCTGAAAACAAACTACTGAAATTGAGTCTCAAATCCAGGTAAGACAACATCAACCTGCAAAGCTTGTCAACTTTAATGGCAATTTTGGGTATGCATGGGAAGTGGCCTCAAGTAGGTACAGGATGTGAGAATAATAATATTATTTGTGAGGTAATTCCTGAGACCACCATCATTAGGCTGTTGTTGATCACAACTTCTTTGTATGTTTCTCATTTCCCTTGCCTTTCACCCTCTGAAAGGCCAGCCTTTTTTTCACGGGTGCATGCTTTTAATTCTAAAAGCCAACTGGAAAGGTGTGCAAGAGTAGTGGGTGAGTGTGAGTGGTTCAGAAGCCACCTTTGAGAGTGGCTGTTTAATCCTCTCCTCCTTTGTCACACCAGTTGTGTGCTGCTCAAGTTTTCTCCTCTTTAGAGGAGAGAATTTATGTAGGCCATAAAAAAGAGGACATCTACCCCCTTTAATGCCTAATCTGGCACCCTTTACTTATGCAAATTTAATCAATGGACAAATGCTCTGATCACAGCAGCTGCACTAATACAAACAACATCAAAGACTTTGTCAAAGTTGCTCTGAAACAACTCTGGGGTCTCTGAAATGCAGGATTTGGCCTCCGGCTTCACATTAACAGCCACTCACTACCTTGAGTAAGATTTCTCGGATTGGCTCCTTTTCCTCCCCAAATGAGAGCCAACCCCACACATAAGCTGGCACAGGCAAGCAGAGCCAGCAGAGCACAGTCACTCCTCTCAGACCGCAGGAAGAAATGGATCCCGCTGCCTGCTGTCAGGTGTAATTTGTGTCACACCAGAGGGGTGACTGCCGAGCAGGTATAGGCAGGAACTGGTCATACCCACACTTGCTCCTGCTGGGCCTGATCTGGGCAGCTGCTGGGAGCTCCTCCCTCTTGCTGAAGTCAACATGAACTGAGTTTGCTCAGGACTGAATAGGACTGGACCTCCTCAAAATATTGAGGAAGTTAAAACATAACTTGGTGGTTTATTTTTTCTTGTTTTCCATCACCACATGATGTTTCTGTGTATGCACACTCAGGTTGCATTTGTACACACGCTCACAATCCATGTGTCCTTAAAACTCCAAGTGGAGTATATGCTGAAAAGCCTATGAGCTAAAAGCTCTTTAGGATCTGGGAGCACAGAGAAAGCAATAGAGATTGTAAAACAAATAAAAAGGAAGTTTATTCCCACAGTTTTCAACTTCAGTGAGTACAAACTATTTTATGCGACCTCAGCTAAGATTTAGCAAAGCATTTCAGCATATGCTTACATCTTTTGCTGAAATACAATCCACCAGTTTGTGTGATTTCTTGGATTTGAAGCTTTCGAACTCACGCTCAAGCCAGGAGTTTTAACACGCTGTCCAAAACTGCCCAGCAAGCTCTGCACGTGGATCAGTATGGCCGTGCCTCTCCAGGTGTTACCTCAGAGAGAAGCCAGCCAGCAGTGCCCTGGCGTTAGTTCCAGACATTTTGCTCAGAAGAGCCATCTCCTTCCTCCTGCCCTGTCAGAGACCCGGGAATCCTCTCCCAGCCACACCACTGTGGCAGTCAGTGCCATATGGAAGGTACACAACGCAGTGAAGCAGCTTCAGGAGCTCCAACCATCCCCATGGGAATAACTGCAAGTGCTCTGCCTTAATCAGGAATGTGAGCAGGCCAGACACAGTGGGGGGGTTACAACTGAGTCTGCTATGCAGCACTGCAGAACAACAAGTAATATTAAAAAAAAAAAAGGAAGAAAATAAATTAAGATGTAGCCTTCACCAAGTTTCATAATGTATCAAGCAACATGTCCTCGTCGGGATGCTGGTGAAGGGTTATCTTTTGCTATAAAAATGTCATCTACAGATTTCATCCTGAAAGCTCTTACTTCAGTGAAAACTGAAGTCTGAACAGCTGAAAAAGCACTCGAGCCTTATGAGATACCATAGCAATATAAATGAAAGACAGTACACAGCAAAACATCGGGCAGCATGTGAGCTCTGGTCAGTTTTGTACTTTCAAAATCTGAAGAAATATGTTTTTGTTATTCATCAAGCAGAAAAAAAAAAATTTGGTTCAATACTCTATTCTCTTGAAATAAAATCTGTGAATTTATGTATAATCTCCCAAAGCTTCCATAACTGAAGCTTTTATTAAGTAAGTTTGATGAGGGGCATATTTTAAAAATAGTGTCAGCAGCGATATTTTAAAATGTGGAAACAGATGTGTCACTCTTATTACAACTGCTGAATCTTCACTGTAGTTTTTAATACTATGAAGCATTTGTCTGTTTTTCAATTATAAATCTCTTGTCACTAAACGGATTTCTTCTCTATGATTAAAATAGTACCACACAGACATTATTAAACAGACACTGTCCAATGAAATCATATTGTTTTGGTCTGACCATAAAATAAAGGTATTTCAATAATTGGGCTTTTTTCCATAGAGAATCTCAGCAGCTCCCTTTCCTTGGAATGAAATCACAGCCATATGCTTTATGATATTAGAGGCATTTCAAGGTGTCTCCATAAATGTCAATTATTGCTTGGGAACCTACCAAATCTGCAAAACCCCTTAGTTCTTTTAGAAGAAAAATCTTCAGATGAAACTAGTTCTTTACACTGGCTGTCATGAAAAAAAAAACCAACAAAACCAAACCAAAAAACTCTCTCTCTCTTATGAATACTGGCCATGCAGGTAGCAAAACCTCTGGCAACAACATCTGGGTTTTGGTTTGCTTTGGAGCCAACAGTGCACTGGGCACCCCAGCCCGGCACAGCCACCCCTGCCCTCGGCTCCGCGCCAGGCACTCACACTCAGCCTCTGGAAGTCACCCTCTACACCACGAGCAGCCTCAGTGACAACAAGCTGAAATGGTTTAATGATCATAACTGTAAATCAAAATCAGGCACCTCTTAACGTCCTGCTCCCAGGGATGTGCTTTAAGCCCTAACAGAGCAGTGCCTCCCATGCTGCCCAGGATCTCCAGTCCTTCACGGTGCCCAGTACCCTGCAGGACTGGCAGCCAGGCAAACAATAAAGACACTCCATGTCATACACAAATATCATCTCACGCCACATCTATTCCTAATTTGGCATATCTGGAGTCTATCCTGAGACAATACTGGCCAGATCTATATAAATCTTGCCAGACATGTCACCAACCTGTCCAGCACAAGGCACCACATTTAAACACACAGGAATTTAGTCCAGTCTGTAGCTGCAGCAGCCAGTGTGGGTCAGCCAGGCAGTGCTCAAAGGAACTGACAGCTACCAGTGAGGTCAGGATTCTGGCTGGCCAACAGAAGCATCCATTAGTCTCACAGTAGTAGAACCATTCTTTCTCCTTGAGGAAGAAAAAATCCCCAATTTTTTCCCTCTAAATCTGAAAGAAACAAGTTGCCTGGTACAGCTGGAAATAATCTAGGGCAGCACACCAACAGGTGCTTCAAACGTATCAGCAGAGCGCAGAAGATGTTGAGAGAGAAAATGAATAGACTCTCTAAATAATATATAAATTGTACAGGCCTTTTTTCTGCAGAACCCCAGTGAAGTTACTGTATAAATCAGAAACTGAATTATTCATAAGTGGTGAATATATAATAAATCGTACTTCACTCTGAAATATCCCTCACAGGTACACGCAGTGAGCGGAAGCGGGCAGCGAGCCTGGGAACACCAAGGTCTTACCTGGAGTCTGGGTACTTGGTCAGGGTAGCAAGGCTGCTGGTGTACATGTGTCCTCCTACATCGATGTGCACGGGAGCATTCGACTTGGTGAGCTGAGCTGGGAGAGGAATTCCTTGAGCAGCCAGAGGAGAAACCGGAGACCGTGTTAGAGACAGACGGGACATGCTTCTTCCCTCCTGCAAGGGGAAGGCAAAAAGAACAGTTTCTCTTAAATGTAGCAGTGTGTTACCTTTCTTTCCAGTGTGATCACAGATCTAATCAGATCATTTTTGCATCTGCCTGATCACATATGCAGCTAACAAATTATTGCCACCACTGTAATTAAGTGTATTTGCATCATTTTCTTCTAAGTACCAGAGGGGAAGAGAAAGATGCTTATTAGCAATAAGAAATCATGAAAAAAATTTTCAAGGTGTCAGCCTCAAGGGGCATAAAACAAACTGCAAAATTCTAATTAAAGGTCGTGGGCTTATGTGTTAGATGTGAAATATCCCCTGACAAACGAATAACCAATTTGTGAATTGGGATTCAGGGGGTTTTAGCAAGTTTGTCTCAGTAACAAGACACCTCTAAATTAGTGACTTCCTCAGTACCTAAGGCATTTAGTTTATACATGTAGTAAATTTCACATCAAACTAAGATCAATTTTCTGGCTTATTTTCAATAATTGTGAAATAAATGGATAATTTTCAGTTAAGCCTTAACTGAAGGTCTAAACAACTAATAAGCCTTCAAACCCAAAGCAATTAATACCTGGAAGCAGTGAAAACAGCAAGATACATAAACTGACCCATGCTTTCAGGACAAGATGTGTTAGAAAGTACTGTATAAACTAGCATAAGAAATTATAAATTCCACAATCCGCCTAATGTTTCCTGCCCTAAAAACACTGGAAAATTAGTAAAATCACTCAATTGAGTCAAAAAAATTTTCAGCAAAATCAAAGCTAAAAATAATGAAATGTCTTAAAAATGAACAGGACAACCAAGCAAAAGAAAATTCCTCAATTCTCTTCTTAAGAAAAGCACAGCTTATTCTGCACGGAACGTGTCTCAAAGCTGATTTCAGTTCAATCGGTGCAGGCGGCACACAGGTCAAACGGAAAAAAACCCTTTTAGAAAAGTTTAAGAAAACGTCCATCCATTCTCCCCCTTATGGGGAAAGCAACATATGCAAAACATTATAGTTGAAGACATTTCTGAATATAATCTAATTTTCCTGGTATTTTGTAATTCAAGCATGCTACCAAGCACCCTGGCTCTTCTTTGCATCTGACAAGCACTTTATATGCAGCATTGCAAAGTGAATTTCTATTTCTCCTACATTACTTTTGACATTGTTTCTTAGAAATCTAAAGCTGTCTTGCCTTTCTCTTAGTAGTATTTTGCACAAGATGCCCAACTACACCTCTTGGTTAACTCAAATTAGCAACATTCTTTGTAAAATAATTCCCAAGCTATAGAGAAATGGATTGAAAAATCGTAGCACATCTGAACAGCTTCACAAAGTCATCACAACATCTCCATTTACTGTATTTCATCTTGGTTAGCTCCTAAGAATTTCTTGCATCTACAGCACAGAAATACATCACCCCATTATGAATCCACATCCTTCTCCCTTCAGAGGCTGGATGGACATCTGCACTGAACACGAAGCAAATGCCAACTCTGTCCTAGGACTTCTGTGTCAGCCGATGCGAAATTGGGCATTAACATTTTCACTACAGCACCACCTTCAAGGAAAGTGACTGAATCCTTTCATGACTGAAGATGTTGCTTTCTTGTTTCCCATAAGAGCTTGTTGTGGCCAACCTTCAGTAAATATGTCAGATAGCATAAATAAAACAACTAACTTCTAAAAACAACTCAGTATGTAAGTAGCTACAGTATTTTAGCAACGTGTTTACGAATCTGCCAACACAGACAAAGGTTGCTGGGTTTTTTCTTACCAAAGAGCACTGTAAACTCATGTTCAGTCTCTACTCCGTCACTTAAATGAAAGGGTCAGAAGATCCAGGCTGAATGTCAACCCTGTCTTTGTTCAGACCCCAACCATTATCACTAATGATAAAGGTACAGATCTCGCACGGTACAGGACTGCCTTAGAAATAAATCTTATGCAGTTTCACAAAACAAGAGCCTAATTAGGGCTCATCTGCACCCCTTGTTACAATTTCCAAATGAAATCAAAGGACTTCCAGTCCTCTGTAAATGTGTCTTACATTTAACCATTTGTCTTGAAATACAGACTTCAATTTTAAAATATGCACAGATAGCTCAAGATCAAGTGATATGAATCTATTTGTGCATATTTAAACACTGCTGCTATCTTAGGATTTTGTTTAATGTTAGTATACCAGTAAATTCCTTGATCTGTAAAGACTGAGATTCTCAGTGAGGCCATACTCACACAGTAGATATTTAATTTATACTATTCACTGGAGGGACCTTTTGAACAATCCTCTGCTTTTGGCGTTTCTCAGCTAGAGCATGTGTTGAAAAAACACTTAATTATAGAAAATCACTGGAAAGCTAAAATAGTTCTCAAACTTTTATGGCTTTTCATACTTATTGAGGGTGCCACTGGCTTTTGGGGGGAGAGGAGGAGAAGGGGAATTAAAACACTGGCTTTTCCCTTGGCTGGAGAGGATTCATATTAAAAAATGAATCCTGGATTTTTATTAAAATTGTGAAATTCAATCATTTTTGTATGAGCAAATTATTAAGAGGCACAATTGCTATGCACTCCATAAAGGGCACTATTGCTCCAAAAAAAATTCCCCTGTTTCTTAAGGTACTGTAACCCTATTTCTAATGACTCCTTCCTCTTCTATATGTAACAAACAGCAAAAATTCATCACACTGAGTAATGTTCTTATGTTATGCACAAAGCAAAATCCTAAATGTATTTATCCAGTGAAAGTCTTTATGCACATATTTTCTAATATGGATGTGAAAATTAAAACCTTAAGGGTAAATATCGCAGAAACACTAACAAACTTCATTTATTAAACCATGTAAAATAATCCTTGCTCTTTAGTTGCCTACAACAGGATACCACATCCCAACTAGTGACACAGGCAATAACCCTGCTCTAATAAGTAACACAGGAACCTGCTGAAGGCAAAATCAATAGAGCCTGATTCCCAAATTATGTGAATATTTAGTTTTTCAAACATTACACACCAAGATCTTTCAGAGCCAGCTTATCTTTTTCTGCCTTCCTAAGCTAACTGCTTGTAAAAACTATTTGCCCATGCAAAGTGAAATAATCACAATGCCATGCTCATTTACACACAAAATGATTTTGTGTCCCATTGTGCTCACAGTTGTTCAGCTCTCTAGGGGTGATTAAACTAGCTATGCTGCTACAGCTTGAGATGATTTCACTGAATCGTTTCTCCATGAAGTTGCTTCTTTGCTAAGCTGTTATTTTAACCATAAAAGGTAAACAGAAGGCAGTTGTAAGAGCTCCATTCAGCTCCGTGCCCAGGGCTATAACCCTAGGGCAGAGAATGCTGAAAGACTGCAGAATTTTCCAGGGTGTTGCCTTTCTTGCTCTAAAGCCTTCAGGAATACTGTTCATTTAATACACACTCTAGATGATACATTTCAGATCCTACTAAAAGAAAGACTTCAAAAGTGTTAAGAAGTTTTGGGCGGATGAAGCTTTCCCACCTCTGCACATAGCTTGGGGCCATGGTAACCAATACTGCTGTTGATGTTGGGAAAATACAGGAGAAATAAACTGCACACAGCAGAGCAGACAGATAGGGACAAGAGAGGTGAAAGGTTGCAGGAAAGAAACAGGCAGCAATCTGGAAAGGGGAACGAGAAAAAAGGGAAAAGAATAAAAAAGGAGGCGGCTCTGAAGGAGGGACAAAGTTAAATCAAGGAGCAGGCACTTAAAAGACTACAGATGGGAAGCAAGACTAATTAAGGATGTAAAAGCGCTTTGTTTCTAAAGTTTATTGTTGCCAGGATAAAAATTAATTGAAACTAATGCTGTTATTCACTCGTGCAGTTTAATTCCTTCGTACACATTTAAGACGTGAAATGAAAACGGCAGGTTTACGAACCTGCCATGAAGCTGCTCTCCCGGGGAGCCGGGCTGGGGGCGGGTCGGGCCGCAGGACCCGGGCCCGGCTGCACCCCCCGGCACCGCCGCTGCTCCCGGGCTGCTGGAGCCTCGGGGAAGCTGCTCTTTCTCCCCAGGGACCTTCATTTCTGTACCAGCAGACCCACTAGGGCTAAAACCACCCACTGCAGCCCCCCGACCGCCCCATCCTCGGCACCGAGGGCCAGAAGTTCCCGCGGCGCTCCCGTGACTCCAGGGCAGCGTCTGCGTCGCCAGCCTGCGCCCGGCGCCGCCGGAGGGGCACACACAGACCGGGCAATTACCTTTGTCTGCCCAGGGCCGGCGACCGCTCGGGTCTGCCGCCAGAGCCACTCGAGACAACTTGCCTGCGCCGTGCTCCAGCCCAGAGACAAAGCGGGCCGGGGGGCTACAGACCTTGGGCTCGCTGGCTCCGAAATTAAAAGTCCATAAACATTCGCACACACCTCCACGCTGTTTTACTGAACACTGCACCGTGAGACACAGGAGATCGTGCCCAAAACTTTTTTTTGGGGGGGTGAGGTGAGGTGTAAAGGGGGAGCTCCCTCGGGAGCTCTGGTTCCCCCCTCCCCCCAAAAAAAAAAAAAAGGAAAGGCTTTAAGGCTTTCTCCTTCCTCCCCCTCTAACCCCCCACAACCCGCCTCTCTCTGGCAGTCTCCAGTCTATTTAGTGCAAGTTTCACGTCACCCAAATGCTTTTCCCTACTGATGGTTAGGGAAATCACCAGCGAGCAACGCACCCGGTCACTCAACTTCTGCCTTTTTCTTTTGAACACACTGTATGCCCAAAGGTAAAATTCAACCAAAAAAAAAAAAAAAAAAAAAAAAAAAAAAAAAAAAAAAAGGCACAACATGGCGTCCTTTACTTATTCCCACATAACAAGAAAGGAGATGTCTTAGATGAATGCAACAAAAAAAAAGTCAAGCCCGAATCCCCGATCCAGCACATTTTCCGTGCAGCCAATGGTGGTGAGCATTAGCCAGGCTAATGTATTAATTTTGCAGAAGTGTGCCACATCGCATGCAGGAGCAGGAATGCAAACTATAGCCTAGAGTGGTTTGAAGTCTACCCCAAACCAAGCCTTCCACTCTCACTGGCGCCAGAGTTTCATTCACAGCCCGCCCGTGTTTTCCATACGCGGCGCTCCCCATTGTCGCTCGCCT
>VZRX01015987.1:24956-78299 GCA_013398075.1 Notiomystis cincta | reverse complement strand
GTGGCGGTGTCCATCCGGCCAGTGGCTCCGGCCCTGTTTAGCCCCCCCTCCAAAGCCAGGGCTCTGCAGTGGGGCTCGGGCTGTCCTGTGGGAGCGTGTCCAAAGCCTCACAGGGCTCAGGCACATCAGGGGCTACAGTGCCCAAGGCGAGGACTGCTCCATGCTGGTTCCACTGTGTTTGGCTGTGGAAGGGATGCTCTTGGTGATACAGAGCCCTTGGTAATGCAGGACACTGTGGTGCCCAGAGACTCTCTTGACATGGCAGAGCCCTGCCCTGGGGTGCCCAGTCCCAGGAGAGCCGCTGTGTGAGGAGGAAGCAGCTCCCCTGGGAGCCTCTGCAGCAGAGCACCATGGAAATGCTCACGGAGGAGGAGAACCCAACTCCCCCCCTGCCACGGATCAGCCAGGCCTGTGCCTGAGGCCCCAGGTGCCAGCCAGCCCTGCAGGGAGAGGGGACAGAGGGAGCTGGCATGGGGGGCCAGTGCCTTGTAGCCCCTGATGTGCCAAGGCAGTCGCCTCCTTCCCCCACAGCCGGGGCACAGAGCCCCCACCCAGGGGAGGGGTCTGGGGGGCAGCAGGGGCTGTGCAAGGCAGGGCACAGTATTGTTACCTAGAAAGTCATATACTTCCAGCCTTCCTCTCTGCTGTGCTCCACACACACATCAGTGAAACCACATTTTCTACTGAAAAAATTACTTGCCTTAAAAAGTTTACTTTTTTTACCTATTCAAGCCTAATCTTTTGTGTAATCACTGATTCTTAGTATCTTTTGTCTACTTTGCACGTGCTATTTCCTATTACCTTTTTTCATACACAGGAAAGCATTCTGTTCTGAAAAATAAAACAAAGGTATATGTTCCTAACACCTCTTTTGCCTTCAGATTCTCCAACAAATTTTTTCAATTGTGTAATAAACAAAGACAGGAGACACTCTTTCTAAAACTTTTCTCACCAGTTTTCAGAAAATCAGTGGGTGATACTAATGGGATTTGACACTCTCTAACACTGTTAACAAATCTCTCTAATTTGATTCAAGAAAACGGTTTAATTGAGGGACTGGGACCTAAAAATATTCCTTTAGGCTCCTGTATTGCATATGTGTGTTTCTGTGCCACTGTTACCTCTCTAATATAAGGATAAAAGTTTTCTCTTGTTTTCAAATATTTTTATCTGTAGAATGTGAGTCTTATTAATCATCTAATCCCTTTCATACTAGAAGAACAGCGTGGCAACACCTAATGGCAAAGGATTCAATAAAGGTTTAGAAGTAGCAATTTTTGTTACTTTGGAGGACTTAATTCTGACTCTACAAAGTCCAAGAGGCCAGGATATCCAAGATCATACACATGCTAACAATATTTACAAGTGCTAACAGCATTACAAATACTCAAAAATTGAAGTGATAAGCCATGAAAAATTACTGAGGTTTCCTTGTCACAAACTGCTTACTACCATTATTTCCCCATAATTAGCTCCCATTTATTGCAGTGACTTCCAAAAAATCTTATTCTTTCCATATATGCAGTTATAGGTAAACCAGAAATTGTTATTGTCATTACATGCTAAAAAAAACCAAACAAAAAACATTTAAATGTGTATTTAGGGTGACCTTTTGTACTGCTAGAGTAGCCATTTATACCTGTGATCAAACACCAAATTATATCTTCTAACAGCTATTCCCTATGAAAAGTAATGGAAAATATGCTTGCATGCTTACATTTTCAGGAACTACTGATACCAAAGTACACTATTCTAAAGATACAGGAAGAGATTAGTTTTTACTATAAATAATTACTATAAATATTATTAATAATACTGGAAGCTACACAGCAACATCTACAGCCTGAGGTAACATAGAATCAGAATCACTGCATGGTTTGGGTTGGAAGGCACAGCGTGGCCCTGTTCTAGAAATGATTTTTATGCACACACTTAAGACTCTGTGATCTAAAGATGTGCCTGAATTTGAGTGGGCAGATGTGCTTTCTAAAATTTATTCATAAGTGGGGATATTTGTGTGTGTACATATGTGTGTGTGTGTGTGTGTTTATATCCATCTATAGATGGAACATCNGAGAGAGGAGAGAGACTCCCTTCTGGGTTGTTTCCTCCTCGATTTGTGTCCAAACCGGCACAGAACACAAGCACTTTCAGGGAGTTAAGTCAGAGAACAAACTAAAAGCACATCACATCATTGATAATGGAAAGCTGTGTCTGGTTTTTGGCTTAATATATCACCTGGAGGGCTGCTCCATTTCCTCAGCTCTACCAGCACCTGGAAGGTTCTGGCAGGAGGGTTTATCTGAACTAAGGTGGTGCTTTTCCAAGAGTTGTGCTTCTGAGCCTGATGTCATAACCTGTGATTATTCAGTTATTTTGAGGAGGACCCCAGAGCTCAAGGGCACCAAAAGGGCAGGAATAATCTTTTTTTGTCTGTTTAATCTTTACCAAGTCAAACTTTCTAAATGAAGGAAATGCACATAAGTCCCATTACCCTTGATGTCCTCTTTGTCTCCATTTGCCTCTGCACATATTGACCCAGTGCAATGACAGATTAATGGTGACATTAAATGAGGTATTAAATTTAATCTTCTTTACTTGATGTAGCAAAAGTTCCTTTTCCAAATCGTCTTTCTTTTAATTTTTGCTTCATGATTGTCATTTTTCATTCGCTGATTTTATTCATGCTAGACTAGGCCAGTGACCTAAAACTGCCAATTGAGGAGTGAAATGCTAATCACATATCTTCAATTGAAAGCATCAGTGTAAAAATTTTCCATGCATTATTTACATTAATTATTTTCTGTCTCAGGGATTCTCCTGGTTCCTCCTAAACCAGTTCAAACATAACAAACAAAATGACTAGTTTTGGTTGTATATATTCATTGCAGTCCTTCCAATTGACAAAGTCAATTTATAATTGTTTAATCCAGGATGTTTTAGAAAACTTCTGGATTTAGGAGGAGACTTCACTACCCAAAAGACTTATTAGCAATTTCAGAGCTTCCTCTCAGTATGTTTTGCAGTCTTCTCATTTCTTACAATATATTAATAGGGTGTGGTGTTTGCTCTTTAGGTAGGCAGATTATTAACAGTTTTACTACAGCTTACACAGCCCTAGTGTTGCTAAATGATTAATTTAACATGAAAAATGTGTCACCACAAGGAGTTATTAATAATATTTCATTTTAGATTACCTATTAGGAAGAGAGTCTTCTCTGTGAGGGTGGTGAGGCATTGGACAGTTTGCCCAGAGAAGCTGTGGATGGCCCATCCCTGGAAGCAAACCAAATAAGGCACTGGTTGATGATTCTTTGAGAAAACACTTTATAATAAAAAATGTTGCTTACTTTTTGTTTGTTTGTTTTGAGAAATTTATATAAGTTTCAATAAAAATTTTCCTAGAATATTTTCTCAGCTCTAGGACAATTACCCTTGTGATGGCATAATTCTAATTCTGTTGGATATCCTGTACCCTCGTTTTCTCCTGATGGAAATGTTCACTGAAACCATTCAACTGACATGCCAAAACCCCAGAGGCTCAAGTTTGGGTTGTACCCACTACACACTTTCATTATTGTATCAGCTCTGTAACACTGACTGTGCCCTTTGCCTTCAAGTGTGTTCAAATCCCAACAGTGCCTTGCAGATCTTCAGTGCTTCACTCCAGCATGAAGCTTTATCTGCAGGAACTCAGTTTGTCAGAGTAGTAGACCTAGGTATTAGAATATTTGTATTTAACATATCACAAGCTGAATGCTGCTGCCTTCTGTCTGTGATACTGCCTTTCAGTCACCTCACCTCTTTCAATGGAAAAGCATAGTGCCACAGCCTTCTTTATGGAAGCAGGCAATTTATTTTAAATTAACCACTTTTTAATAGATCTACATTCATTTTTTCAAGTACTGGTAGAAAGGAAGCTGATTATATGCACCTAGCTGCTGAAATAAAATAAACTGAAGAATTAAATAACAGAAAGATGCTTCAAGGAGGATATTAAAACAGATTTTGGGAGCATCAATCATTCAGTGCTGTAAACATGAAAGGGTTTATTCTTTGTGTAAAATCAGAAATTATTATGGTGCACTCACTCTGTTTATTTATTTTTTTAGCCTCATGGTACGGAGGCAAAATCCCTTTATCCTTAGTAAATTTATATATGGGAGGCCAGATGAATGTTTTGAATATGAAAACTCATATGTTGGTGGTGTTAATGGTTGCAGCATTCTTCCCTTAGTTTAACAGAGTACTGAATAAATTTTGGTCAGTTTACTGCACCAGTGGTACCTTCTGTTTTTCAAACTTGACTTTTTACATAGAAGTCACACAGACATAACAATATTCTATTAAATTAAATATTCTATTTCCAGCAGCTTGACTTTGTGAGGTTTCAAACAAGGCACTTGGCAAGCACTCCCCCTTTTCAGCCACAAGGTGGTCAGCTTACCATGTTCACTTTACAGGCAATTTTTCTGTACAGGAGGTCCAGTCATGAACTGGATAAACTGTCTGTAAACAATAAAAAAAATTAATTAAGAACATGTACAAAGTGTAAGATGTTTAAATATAAGAAGAGATAGAATGAATAAGGTGAATCACAGACTGAGTAGTAAGCAACAGGGTCATGTTGCTTGCAAAAACCCCCAAATCTTGCTGTCTACAGAGTGGGTAAAGCGCAGAGTTATTTCCATTTTAATAAGGCTGCAGCTAAAGTATTGTGTTTAGGTTACTTGTGACCTTTTAAAGAATTCTGAGCAGACAAAAAAAGTGGATCAGAGGTTCTAGAAAGAAGTTTAAAGGAAGATAGACCTGGAGTTGTCTAATTTAGAGGACAATGCACAAAGAAAATTATAATAATAGTCCTCAATTATATAAAGCCATGGCTGCTACAAGTTCGAAGGTAATAGACTTTTCCAAAGGATAGGACAGGAACTAACAAACTTAATTTGCAGCAAAGAAGATGTAGATTAGATGACAGAAAAAACCCCCATGTGCTGACTATAAGGGCGAGGATAAACAGCTTGACAAGGTGACAGAGTCTACATCACTGGAGATTTTACAGAAAAGATTAAGCAATCATCCACCAGAATTATCTGACATTTAGTTGGCTAAAAGTCATCTGAGGATCCTTCTGTATTTACTCAATTTCTGATTTAGAAATGTTGGGTTCAGGAGTGCTCTACTGATTCAGCAGTGAGTGACTTCCTCAGTCCAGATGGTCTTAAGAAAAAGAATATGCAAAATACCAATCCCAATGTTCTGCGGGGAAAAAACTCGGCCCCAAAATCAACAAAAAACACCCCCCTCAAACAAACTGACCACCAGATCTTAAATCTTTAAGATTAATTTTACTTTGGGATAAGAATGTTAATAGGTAAGAACATATCCATCCAGCTTCTGGCTCCTCTTAATAACATCCTTTTTTAGCTGTTATGTGTTAAAGAACCCTTAATCCAAAGCTTCCAGTGCACAGTCTCTCAAGCAGATCTTTATAATCCCATCTCTGTTAAGAGGAGGCTCTCCTCACTTTCAGGTGAATCTTATTAAAGGCGTTGTAGGGAACCTCCTTGGTGTGAGGTATTAGCTGCTAAGCAGGTTAGTTGTCCTTTTAGGAAATGTAAAAGTGTGGTTATGAAGATTTAAAAATAAAAAGTAAAGAAATACCTTAATTTTTTCTAGAAGTGCTGTTTGGTTTGGTGAAATGTCATCATAGGGGGGAATGAAAAATCATCATAGCACTGACCTCTGTCACAGAGGGGTTTTCAAGCAGGGTGACTAACAAACACTCTTTATTCTGTTGGGGTAGGCAGAATATTTGTGGTGTATACATATTACATATACGTTTTGGGGTTTGTTTTTTTTGAGCTGTAGTCTTGACTCATGATGTAGAACAAGGGTGAGCAGACAGAACAGTTTATTTTCCCATTTGATTTCCCTTTGATTTCCAAAGCATATACATGTGCCAACACTGCCCATCTCGTCGAGCTGGTGGCTCTTAGAACCTGTCTGTGCTGGACATGTCTGACCTGAGCAGAAACTGGCCTGGGACTGGCAGTGGCTCCCTGGGAAGAGGATGTGGACAGGAAACACACCACACATCCTAAGTTCCTTCCAAGGGAAAAAACACCCACCTTCCATGATGGTGCAACAGAGAATGGGTGCTTGCCTGTAGGGTAAATTTCTGAAATCCTTTAGAGAAGGCCAATTTACTCTTTTGGCAGACTTTCTGCTGCTGAAAATGGTATCATCTGACAATCAATAGCTGATGCTTCTGTTCTAGGCTTTCACAGACTGTTCCCAGCCCACCCCAAGGAAGTGCTGCATTCCTGCTGAAGGGAAAGATTTAGCACCTTTCTCACCAGGTTACTGGTGGGGAATCATCCCCCAGCATGTCTGGGCACCTTGGAGGCTCTGGAAAGCAGCTACTCAAGCTCTCCTGCAAAGCTCCGTGGGATGGAGCCACTCCCAGGCCTTGGTGAAACAGCCCAGGGCTGGGAAAGGGTCCTGCTTGTGAAGCCCTCAGACAACTGATGAGGGAGTAGGTTGGCACTTCAAAGAGAGGAATTTCTCCAAAGGGGCTGAAAAGCTTTCTTGCTTCTGGCATCAAGAAAGGTTGTTTCCTTATCTAGACTGCCTTATTTTTCTTTAATGTTATTCAAAATAAAAACCCATTTAAAAGAGGAACTGTCAATGCTGGAACAGTTTATTTACTTACCCAGGAGAATGTAGAGCCTATAATATGTAATTCAATGTATGCTAGGGTCCCTTTTCATGACAGAAAAAGTGAGTTGCTTACAATAATGGCTGCTTTTTCCCTATAGGTATGAGTGAATGAAATGAGAAGTCTAATGATATCATCTGGTTACTCAGCTGCCTATAGATGGTGAGGCTTGGATTCATAATTGCATTAAGAGCAATAGCTTATGCTGATCATTAGCAAGGAAAATTTCACACTAGAGATTCATTGTACTAAAGACCAGTTAAATTACAGTGTGCGTCTGCACATTACAGATATTATGATTCATTTCTGGCTTTAAAATACTATAGTTAGGAGAAATTATCTTGCATATTTCAGAGTAAAACCAAAGCCTAGAAGAAATTACTTAGTGTTTGTAGCATTTGACTTTCTTCACTGTAAAAATGTCACTCCCAGCTCCAATTACTCTGTCAGTTTTCCAGTGACCGACAGTAAAACTGTTATAGAGGTAGACTTATTAACACTTCTTTTTCACAGCAGAGCAGGAGTCCTCCCTGGTTATTCAAGCAAAATAGTAATAACCAATGTCAAAAGTGACCTAAGGTGCCTGGAAAAGAGCAAAAAATTTAAAGCAGGGAAGCACAATAATCTACTCTGGTCTGCTATGCTGAACTGCTTCATTTAGCATTTCTACTCTAGCAAGCTTACAGAAGAAATACAAAGAATGGAGGATAACATCTCTGAAGGAGCTACATATTCACCTCTCTCTTTTGGACATGAAATAGACTGAACAGGAGATAGGATGTAATTAGGAACCTGTCTGGCAGTTATGCACTTGTATGAGAGGACTGCAAATCAAGGGTCTACCAAATAATTAGTTTTTCTTAAACATGCACCTAATTAAATTGCAAGATAAAGCAACTCCGATTCTCTCCCTAGTGTGCTGTTTAAATGGTCAAGGAATAGGGCTTCAGAGAGATCCTCTTTCTGGGAAATAACTGCATTCCTCTTTTCCTGAGCATTACACAATGAATTTACTAATTAGTCAGGACAGATAATAGCTCTTGCTTATTTTGAGAGAGCCTGTTACTGTTGTGTTTGCATGCAGATATGGTGGTGTTGGGGGTTTTGTGTTTGTTTGGGTTGTTTTTTTGGGGAGGTGACAGGGGGTGGAATTTGTTTTTTTTTTAAATTTTTGTTTTTAATACTTGACTGTCCCAGCTTTTACTTTTTACCAGTTTTTGCCTGGGCAGTTGTTACCCTGCAGCAAAGGAACTGGAAACAGTCCATGGGGAATAAAGATGGTGTGGAATCCTGTTTTTTTTATACAAAAGTCTAAAAGAGGTATCAAAAAACCCCATTCAATGGATGCTTCTGTGAAGCCAAAAGAATTGGCATTTCCAGAGAGAAAACTGGGAGAGAATCCTAGCTTTGCCCCATGGAATTTACTCTGAACACCAAAAGCAGTGTGGAGCGTGGAGCACTGGGCATTGTGTCTCAAGATGTAGATATGGATTAAGAAAATCTTGCAACAAAATAGACCTGAATTTCCTTATCCCAGAAGTGGGTCAGCTTCAAACTGCCTTAAGGGAAATGTATAGCCTTATCTCTTAGAGTGTTCTAACACTCTATAACAGCATCGAGCAGGTTCAGACAAGCATATAAAGCAGAATTAACATTTGCTTCCTGACCCCTATATTGATTTGTGCTCATCAAATGAACAATCCCATTCAGCTAATCATGTGGATATTGTTTGTTTTGCTGTGCTTTTGTTTCACTATTCAATATATTTATAAATTAGAGGAAAATAAAATTATCTTTAGCTTCCCTTTCATACAAGAGAAAGAAGTATATCTAAAAATTTCAGCAAAAAGAAAGTCTTTGGAGCCTGTTGAGCCATAATCTCGGTACTGAATTTGTCTCCATGTAGGTATGTGGATAAAAGCCTGGTTTGCTTCTGATGGTGTATTTTATGGTAGCCACCACACTGAGAGCAGAATTTGAAGTTCATATTTACATTTCAAACACCCTGTTATTTTAGATTTAAGGTTAAATGCAGGTGTTTTGCTAGGATTTCCTATGTCCTTCTGAGGCAGTTCCTGTTTCAAAGTCAGTCTTTATAATCAGTCAAGATTCTAGGACATAACTTCAATTGCATTGGAGGGAGAGATTTTAATTTATTTTTTTTACATCAGTAAATATTATCATTTTGACTGTGTTTTGGGGCACCCTGCAGCTCTCTCAGGTAGTTACACTTTAAACTAAAATCCTGCCAGTAGGAATCTGTCTTGAATTATATAAAAACACAACTTTACCATGGGCACATTTACACCTTTTTTTTTTCTTCCTAGCTAGAGAGGACAGCACTGAACACAGTTAAGTTTTAAGGAGCAATTTATAGTTTCATTTTGCACTGGTGCTGCCCATCCCTGGGTCTTTCTGTGGGTTGATCAGATCTTACTGGACTCATGGCTACTGAAGATTTTTAATATCATCCCTTCATCTGGAGTCAAGTCAGCTGCGTGCTGCATTTCCTCAAGTCTAGGTGTGCATAATATTGATTTATTATTTTTTAAACAGGTTTTTATTTTCCACTTCTCCATGGTGAACAAATGCCTAAAGAAGAAATAGATGAACTGCATAAAGACTCAGATTACTTTGCTCTTTTCTCCCTAGTAATTATTTATGAGCACAGCTGCTAAATTCTGCAAAGTTCATAGCAAAAGACATGAAAGTTGAAGGGAGGCAAATGTGAGAATGTAAAATGTTATGAGAGACTACCAAGGCAAGTAAATTGTTCTAAGTTTGCCCTTCAATCTGTTTGTATTCACATTGCATGTATTTTTAAACTCATCTAATTTGTCACAGAAATGTCATTAAAATATTCATTTAAATATATTTTCATTTAAATCTATGCAGAAATCCAGCAGATCATTCCAACTCACTGTAATTTATTCTTTGTATAAGAAATTAATTTTCTCAACATTTGCAATTTTATCCATAAGTCTTAATTTAAATTACTAAAAATTTTAGATCCCTTGAAGAAATTCAGTAACTCGATTACTGGTATCTCTGAACTAACTGAATAATTCTGACATGTCACACTTTTTGGAGACAGAGAGTTAACTGCAATCCTTTGCAAAGGCTGTTTGGATAAAAGTAGGATCCAATTAACCTACATTATTAACAATTACTTCTTGCTATTCATATAGGTTATGAATAGACTCATTAGTAAACCAAATAAAACAGACATAGGATCAGCTTAACTGAATATGTTCCACAGAACTCAAGCTATTGCTATTTGTTATTACACCAGTTTATAATTCAGTTATAACAGTAACTCAGTGACTTGATTATAGCGTTACATACACAGACACAAATGCACCACGGCACTCTAAATGTGTGAGCTCGTACAGGATGGTGCCAGGAACACTGCAATGCAACTCTTTAACTTTACCCAAGCAGCTCAAGGGATTTCCAAACTGTACTTTTTCCTGGAATTCCCTGGATGCTGCTGAAGCTGTATTGTTCCACTAAACTACCCTTAAAACATATGCTTACTTGTGTGCATGTGAGCCTACTGCCAAGTAGTTTCCAGTTGCCTGAAACTGTTGTGCAATTGCACTCTATGACAGTTCCTTCTTGACCACAGTGCTTGCCATATTAATAAATCTATTTAAATATATTTTTGTTAAAAGCCTATTCTCAGACATATGATGTGAAATGTAATTACTGACTTTGCGGTTTTGTGTGTGCGTGTTCACAGGACAAGAACTATTTTAATGATCTTCAAATCAAGTATTGCAGTTGCAAACAATTTGAAATAAAGTACAAAGTATGCCTGTGGTAAACAACTGTTTTTCTGACCTATGGTAATGCTTTGGGGGAAAGAAGGATGAGAGTGGAAGAAAAGGAGGAAAAATATCAGGATTTATCAATATTATACAATCACATCATAACTTTCCGATTGTTTTGCTGGTGTTTGCAATGATAGTAATGAAAAATGCACTAGTGCAAATTCCTAATAAAAATGTGTTCTGCTTTTGCAAAGCTTTACCCACCCACCCCTCAGAAAACTCCCATTTTCCATTTTATGTGGAAATCTTTCACAGTCCTAAAAGAGGAATCCTTCATGGTTCAGTAGAAGACTCTCCAGGAAAGGGATTGCTGGATGTTCTTTCAGACACAGGACTTGCTCTACTGAATCCTCAGCTAAACTCTAACCAGAGTAACCACGTGGTAGAGTTACAGAAGAAATGGCATTGGAGTAATCAAGTACAGTGTAAACAGTGGAATTGAATGTACTGAGAATATTTGTGTCTGTACTGCCCATTGTTGGGTATTGTTTGGTGTATTTAATAATTTGGATAATTTTGCTCTTCTAGAATGCAAAATTTCTGCAAGTAGGAAGATCATTAATACACTCAAACTAACAGAACTGAACCAACTGTGAGATGAATTCTTACCTGTCAGTCTTTTCAGCTGTAGGTACAACCCAAATTTCATACCAAATTCAGCTGCACAGATGTGGCTGCAGTCTGCAGCTGTCTCCAAATACTTCATAAAACAAAGTCAGAAGGTGGATCTCACTTCCAGCTTTTCCCCTCTAACACACAACAGTAACCTTAGCAATGAGACTTTTTTTTTTCTTAGATGAATACATTAAAGCAGCCTTTCCTTTGAATAGAATTAAAATTTCTTGAGACAGCTTTACCAAAATTATCCCATCTTCACATTAAAAGAGAGACTGTTCCATTGACGTCATCGACAATGCCAGCTAATAGAGTGATGGAGCAGGGGCTTGATACATTCCTGACCTTTCCACAGTATATTTTAGAGCTAAAGAAGCCTTTTCTTTTTCCAACTCTTCCAATATTCTTCTTTCATTCACTCTTTAAATGCAATATATCTGACTTTCCAATTCCATGAAAAACAAAGAAACAGATTTAATGCTTGGGCAAACTACCAAAAGCTGTGTTACTAATCTTGTTTTTCAAAGGAGTGAAAGGTAACCTGTGAAACCCAACAGTTTAAAAGTGCAAAACAAAGCAAAAAATGGCTGATGCACGTATGGGTGAGGTGTCTCTTTTTTGTCTCCTCACATAATTAGTAAGGAACTCTTGACAGAATATTTGGATCCCAAGACTACTTCTGTCAACGCAAGCTGCTGGTCTCTGGGTCATATTCTTGGGTTTAATTGTTAGCTGGAAAACATTAAGAGTTACATTGTGTCCTCATAAAACAGTAGCATCTTGTTTATTTAACAGAAAAACGATGTATCACTCTATCTAAATAGAAAAACTGTAGCACATACAAATTCATCCAAAGTTTTTGGGTTTGCTGGCTTTTCTGGACTGGAGTGCTGGGTTGTTTGTTTTTTCTTTTTAAGTTAGTGATCTTTAATTACATGAAAATTAAAAAAAAATATTAGAAGAACATAGACAAGCAACAGGTTGCATAACATTTTTTAACTCTAAAATAGAACATTATTTGAAAGGATACGTAGTAGCCTTGCACATAGAACACTTATTTATTTTAATAAGATTAAATATATTTGTATAGCAATGTACACAGTTTACTTTATGGCCAGTTAATGTTTGTTCCTTTTCCAAGACAGAGAAAATAAATTTTTATGCAATTTACTTCTGTTGTCAGTGCTGGAACAAAAAAGAAAATAAACTTGGACCTCAACAGACAACCTAATTATGTTACAATTGTCTCTTTACAAACACAATTTTCACCTGTTTTGAAATGCATCCAATTTAAATTCTTAATTTAATCCTGGAAAGACAATGTCAATACAGGAATCCCACATATGACAGGGAAAGTTGTAGTAAAGAGAGTTTGTATCAGCCTTTGATTTCAAAGTACTTATGCTCAGTATTTAAGCCCCGTCATGTGAAAATAAAGCTGGAGCACCTCATTCTATCCCATTTGTGGATATTGCAGAATCATTTTATAGTTCATCAGCTTGCCAAAAGCAGCAGTCTCTGCTTAAAAGAGGCCCAGAGGATGAAATAAAATAGGTCCTTTTGCTTCAGACAGGAATGTGTTGTAAGACCATATAAAGAAACGCTCACTGGAGGTTGCCTGCCCTGCCCTGCCCTGCCCTGCCCTGCACTGGCTGGGGATCTCGGCAGCCAGGAGGAGCTACCAGGAGCAGCTCAGCCCAGATGGACCTTTCTGAAGGTCAGCTTTATTCTGCTCCCCATTCCGTCCCCTCCAAAGCTGTATTTGGTTGTTCCTATAGTGTTTATGATTCTTCCTGTTGGGGCTCAGATTGCAACATCAAGAAGAACTATTGATTTGTGGTCCCTTGCATACAAAGAGGGGAGATGTGAAAGTTTGGTTCTGCTCACCTCATTTGGCAGTCTTTTGCTTCTAAGTTGAGAGGAGACCTGTTTAAGCCTAAAGCTGTTTGGAATTAGTTTGCACACCAAAAGCATACTGATGGGCTGTGAGCACATATGCCACAACTGTACTTCACAGGAGATTTGTGATTTCACAGGTGCATTTTGCGTATGAAGTTTGCATAGGGGAAGAAAGGGACCAAGAAAAAGGCAAGCAATTAACTCCATTGCCTGCTCCTTCAAAAGGCCTATTCTGAGGTAACTCAAGAAGTTCATTATAAACCTGCCTCTTCTATCCTCATTAGAGCAGCACTTTACTTTTTGGGTAAGCCAACTGAGTTTGGCACTTGTGGCAGTAGAGCCATCTGCAGCCTCTTCTGTGCCCTCTGGCCTTTCCCCCATCTTCACTAGCTCAGAGAGAGTCTACTTTTGTTTCTATTTCACAGGCACAACCATGATATCAAGTTTTTCCCCCTGATCTTGGGACTCTGAATTGAATAAATTTTGTTTACAATCCCTGGCAAAGCATTCTTCTGAGGGAAGCAAATTGTTTTAAAGTAAAGCATGTTGGGGTGTGTCACAGCTTATCTGAGGCATTGCTTCAGTCTGTCTGCGAGCTCTGGAAGACAATAGTGATTTGTCTCATTATGCTGTCAAGCATTCCTTGATAGCCCTGGAAAGCAGAGGACTACAGGCCAGTTAAAACATAGACCACAGCAAAATTATTTGTTTGTTTGTTTATTTATTTATTTATTCATTTAAAAACCAGCTTTACAGCATGCAAACTTTGATGGTGCCTTGTGACATCTTCATGTTGTCTAATTACTGTGGCATGGCAGCAGCTGTTGGCCTGGTCTCTGTGAAGATGTGCAGCCAGCTAAGCTGTACTAAACACTGGAAATGCTGCCTCCCAGAACAGCCTGGGAGGAATCTAGGCCCTTGGAATATGGCTACCAGTGCTGAGACCATAATCCAGATTTTTCTGGCATGTACTATTTTTCAGGCTCTCCTTTTATTATTTCATGTAGGTCTAGAATATCTAAGTAAATCTCTTTCATCTTTTCTCTTTAACCTCTTAAAAAGTAAATCTCTTTCTCTCTCAGACCTCAGCCTGCTATTATGAAAGAATCCTCTTAAATATATGGCTGAGTTCAAGATTTGTTTTGTGTGAATTTTGTACTTTAAAAGCTGAGTTCAAAGATGTAACCTGCAAACCCATTTTCATGTTTCCTGAGGCATAGAAATGATCCCCTGCTATGTATGAAACAGCAAATTCTTTTCTAAAGTAGAAAAGAAACTATGGGGGGGAAAATGGTGATTCTTGATTCCTTTTCTGAATGAACATAATACATTAATTCTTATATCCTTTCTGTGACATGTATACAAAATATTTTTTCACATTAAAAATTATTTTATAATCACTTTTAACTATGTTTCTCTTTCTTTTAGTTTGGATATTAGGAAAAATTCCTTCACAGAAAGGGTTGTCAGGCATTGGAACAGGCTGCCCTGGGATGTGGTGGAGTCACCATCCCTGAAGGTATTTAGAAAATATGTAGATGCTGGCACTTAGGAGCTTGGTTTAGTGATGGATTTGGCAGTGTTAGGCCAAGGGTTGGACTTAGAGGTCTTTTCCAATCTTAGTGATTTTATGATAGTACTAAAAGATCTGGCCTTGCAGCCCTTCTTTTTATTATAATGGTGCCACAGGTTAAAATTCAGATTACAGTGATTTACTTTAGGCATATTTTACTTTAGGAAACTTTTGGATGATGACAATAACACTCTGAATTTAACTTGGATTATTGAGTTGGTAATGTTTGTAAGTTTTGTTACTGCTATGAACTCATTTAAGGTAAATAAAAATACTTTTTTTTTTTTCCCCATAATCCAGAATAAAGGTATGAAAAGAAATTGAACCAAGACATTCAAAATCTGGCCCCAGGCTTACTATATGTATCTATTTAATTTTCAGTGGAATACTTGATAGGTTATTAACAAGATTCTCTGGAAAGCTGAGTTGGAGATTGTCTTGTATTCTTTGATTTCAGCTACTTTTTCAGTTGTCTAAGCATACAAATGAGGGCAATTTCACGGGAGTTTTCATCTAGATATCTCCTAAAAAGAAAAGCTAAGATACAGAAAATACATGATTCCACCTTATATCAGGGTTATAAGCATGGGGAAACTCACCTATTTTGGAAGTTGCAGTTCGGTGTTTTGGGTCATGTCCTTTCTTTAGCCTGGTGATTTTTTTGGCAGGGAGGGAGGTGGGGGCATTTGTTTTATGGGGTGTTTTAAGGGTTAACTGAACTGTCTGGAGAACAGAAAGAAATAGAAATTGCCCACTCCTTTTAATTTTCTTTTTTTTTCAAGATACTATTATATGTCACAGTGAAAAAACACAGAAATCCTTTCTACTTCCTAAGTAGGTTCAGTACAGATGAGGATCTTTCAGCAATCAGAAAATCAATCATTTCACTAATATTAAGGACTGCTGTATAAATTGGTTCATCTTTGACTACATCTGTTTGTAACTTCCCCCCTGCTACTTCTAGTCCATCTCCTAAAGGAAAACAGAGATGGACATTGACACTGCTGGTCTCCAGTTGTCCTCTTTCCTTCCTTTTCTTCCCCACTTTGCAACCATGGACAAATTTGCCAGATGTTTGACCTGAAAGAAGAAGTTCCAGAGGTGCTATATTTTTATAGATATTACAAGGGTATAGTTAAAAAGGAGAGAGGGCACAAGACAGACATCATTAACATCTTTTCTTAAGAAAGTGACTGCAGTGGGAGCTCACCTCCCAGACAGGGAAGTAGCCACTCTCAGAGGATTTTTATTTTTATTCAGTGAATCATGTAGGTCAGTGCTCTCTAATGATGACAAAATAGAAGCAGAATTATGAAATGGAGATGGAGAATATGTGCCTGCAACTCACTCAACTCTTCTGCTTATCTTTTCCTAACTCTCTACCTTATCTTTGGTACTGCTGAGTTTTGGAAACCTGCCATACCAAATTCATACAGTTGGAACTGTGTTGTTACTGAAATTGGCACATAATAGAATTTTTTATTTTTTACAGGCTGACATTTTTCTGGGCAGCACCTTTTATAGTTGGTTTAAATGATGGGAGTTGATCAGCTGAATGTGAACCAGTTGGAAGGGGAGCTGCTGGGCATCTGATCATTCATGTTTTGACTAGACTGCAGCCTGGTTTTACTCCATCAAAGATCTTGATGAGATTGATAAGTTTTAAATATATAAATAGTGCTGTTAAATTTTCCCTAGAGTTTTTAAGTTTTGGAAATCTTTTAGGGTGACCTACAAACTCTGAAGCAAGAATATGAGGGAGAAGTGGTGGTTTCTTGATTTTATTCTGAGGTGTGGATTCACAATCATATATGATCTTTCTTATCCAACACTGTTAGAAGATAATTTTCATGATAAAAAAGAACTGATCTCCTAGGCTGCACAAGGTTATAAACACATGAATTACAAAAATGTATTGCTAGTGGATTTTTCACTTGTGCTTATTGGTACTACTTCTTAGTGATTAAATTAATTGTTGTGATGTATTGTACACTCACTATAGGATTGGCTACTGTCATTCAGTGTGTATCCAGATATTAAGACACAAAATGGTAAATACTGACAAAATAATTTCAGAAATTCTATAACCTAAAGGGAAAAAAAAAAAAAAGAGATGGTTTGTTTTTTAAATTTCTGTGAAGGCTTTATTTAGGTCTCTTAACTGGTTTGCTTATTCCTTCTAATTGTACAAAAGATTTTGGGACCACTTTAAAGCATCTGGTCTGACTATCAGAGCTGTAGATGTCAGAGAAACAAGCACTTTAATCCACTGGACATTTAAAATAATAGTTCCATACTTCTGCTTGAATCATCAGAGAAATTGAGCCATTCCAGAATTCAGGTAATACCTGCAAGTTCTTCAGCCCAGATTGTTCTTTGTGTAAAACAGATCATGTTTAATTCCCCATGAAATAAAATTTTACTATTATGGTTGGCTGTGATGAGATTACAAGGAGAAATAGGGGGTGAAAGGAACGAAATTCAATTGCTTTTCCAAGGTGTTATAATATATCACATCTTCTATCTATTTCGTGTGATCTAGAGGAAAAATAATTTCATTTCAGCTGAACAATTCAGGAGGACTCTGAAAAAGTCTTTGTAACAAACAATTGGGTAAAAACAAGTGTTTGAGTAAAAAATAGCTCAGAATAGCTAATTCACTTCTCTGTGTCTGACAACAGACCCCTAAAAATTTCAGTGCATATTTGGAAATGGGACTGAAGAAAATGCTATTCACGAAGTTCATCAGTATTGTTACGTGTAGCTCTTGCAGCAAAGAGATAATGTACTGAAGGTGCTGAGCTGCACAATATATGCATGTGGCAGGAATCATATCCCTGAAGGACATGTTGTAATAAGAAGGAAGGATATATGCAGAGGGAGAAAAAGTTTGGACTTAAAACTCTGGAGATACCCAAATAATTCATAATGTTGGCAATAGCCTGCATATTATATTTATGCAGCAGAATAAGTTTAATAGGAAGGACAGAAATTGCAGATTAGGCTGTAAAACAGTTAGGGGACTGCAGAGGCCTTTACATTTGTAATTTAGTTTTTAAACACAAAGACATTTGAAGAAATCATGGTAAAGAAAAGAATTGTAAAACTGAGGATGTGATCTAGAAAGAGGTCAAACTGTGTAACCTGAGGCTTTCTTTCTCTGATGGCTTCTCACAGGCAAGAGTACAAAAATGTACTGCTAAATTGAGGTGAAAGTGCTTTTATAGGTACCTTTCTTTGCTTGTAAACCTTTTCCACTAATCCTTAGTTAAATATTTAAGTTTTGTGGAACACACCAACATTCTTCCTTTACTCTTAAGCCTTGCTGGGTTCTTGAAAAAGTTGGGCTGTGCAAATTCTAGTAACTGGTCAAGCCTCTTGCATCACTTCATCTTTCAGTTTGAGAAAATCTGTTCATTACAACTCACTTGAAGAACATACACATGTATGTGAGCAGATAAAGCAAGAGCTTGGATTGAAGATAACTTCAGTTTTGGAGGAGATTTGGACTAAAAATTGTTACTCATAAAAATGTAAAGTTGCATGAAGAATGATGAATTTTGAATACAGAGGGGGTTGGTTAGAACTTTGAATAATACATTAATAGCAATATTTTGTCCAAATACAGTGTTATTAAATTTTCTAATTCAGTCTCTATTACATGGAGGGTATTTATTTAGATACATACGATTATTTTGCTTAGGGAGGAATAAAATGTTTTCAAAATATTTTGCTTATTTTATAGACATATTGATATGTTTTATGACTCATATATAGATTGGTTCCAAGCTAGAATAAGAATTATAGAAATATGGAATATATTGCATGGAAATAAAGAACCAAGATTCTAATCCATTATCTGTATAACATCTTTATGACACAACACGAGCTGCATTTTAACAGTTAACTTTGTCCTGAAACTACTGAACTTATGTGGCATTAGCTGTTGGACTATAGAAACTGGAATTAGCAGTGGACAAATTATCTACTGCTCCAGAAGGAGATAATAGCCTACTATAGCCCCTCTTGGGAAATATAAAATAAACATAGCCTGACACAGGTCAGTGAGTAGAAGACATTTCATGGTCCAGTAAATCTTATAGATCATGATTAAAGGTCTGAGTCCTACTGAAAATAATTTGAGAATAATTGAATATCATACAATTAGTGTATGATATTCCCAATATGACATAAAAATAAGATAAAGATGTTTACCAGGCCAGTCACTGTAAATGTACACTCAAACTGTGTAGCACAAGTAGTGGTGAACCCTGGCCACAAATCCTGGCTTTCAACTCTTTAGTCCATGACTTTATGCTCCTACTTTTCTACCTGTGGGAAAGTCAGCCTGGGTGTGTCTCCTCTGTTTAGCCCCATAGTTTTCAAAAGTACAAGAAATGAAGGGGAACTCATCTTCACTGACTTTAGACAACTACAATTCTCTCTCTGCATCTGACCACAGCTCATCCTTAGCTGTGTTTTCAGTCAGCAACTCCCACATCTTTTAGATAACACAAATCATGATGAATCCTAAAGGTTCACCATTCCCTCCATTGTCATTCTAGACTGCTCCTTGGGGTTAAAATCAGGAGCAAGTGTCTATATTTTGTCATTCTCAGTCTTTCTCAAAAGCTGTGTCAGGCTGTCAAGCTTTGGAGAAGACAGCAAAAAGCTGCCAGGCTCCAGCTGTGCCCGTGGCTAGGTGCAGGGGACTGGGGACACTTCTCTTCCACAGGCACATGACCTCTCCTTCATGCTTGGAGGTGCCACTGCAGCCTCACAGGCTCCAAAAAAGGAGCTGGAGCCAAGCTGAGGTCCAGCTCCTGTGACTGTATTGGGTCACCCTCTGAGCTGTATCCTGAAGGTATGAAAATGAAAATTGAATGTAGCCATGAAGTAGTTAAAGCAGTTTGCTTGTCTATGTAGAAGATATCATACCTCCATGCAGAATGTGTTCACATTTGCTTTCAGTAAAACAAAACACATCCAGGTTACACACTAATACAATTAACAAGAATTAGAGAGGAACTTGCAGAGGGAGCTGGAATCAATTTCCCTGATTTTTTTTAATAGTCCCATCTAAGAAGGGAGGCCTTATAGATGACACAGAGCTGAGAGAGATCACAGATGTGGGAGGGAAAAGGTGACTTAAAGCATGTGGAAAATCCCCAACAGGATATGGAGGAACCTACTCTCATTCCCACTCATATTTCAGAGTGAGTTTTCTCCCCCAGTGTCAGAATAGCTGGTTGCATACTTGCACAGGGATTTACTAAATCCAGACTGGTTGACTGGATGTTTGTATGAGTAGGTGGATGTCAAGGTTATCCAGGTACAGGTTTCCTGTGGTTCTGTCTGTTACAGAGAAGAGAAGAGAGACACACGAGCCCACTTTTCTCACTTCCACGCTTTGCCAGGCTCCTGAATGAGAGGTAAAAATTAATTGAAATACATAAACATCTTCGAATGTAATACAAGTAGTAATAAAATATGCTATATGAGGTAATCCATTATAAAAGTACAATTAAAGGAGACTTTAATAGTTTTAAGTTTTGTGAAGTACCCAGTACACTTCTGTGTATGAGAGACATTTTGAAGGTCTGATGGGCAGAAGTGTTCTGTCAAAATTCCTTGTTAGAAAACTGGAATAAAGCCGATTTTGTAATTTGAGAATTCATATTTGCAGAATCTAGGAAATCAAGAATTAAATTCTTTACTTAGTTGCAGAGTGACCCACAGTCACAGCTATTTTAGTGCCTCTCACAAAGAACAGCTTAAAGGGGATATAGACTGCTCATCACAATTCTTTTCCTGTGGTATGTCATAATGCTCAAGTTTATAAGCATTTCTGCTAAAAGAGCTCTACCTTTAATGCCATCCTTACAAGAGACCTGTTGTGTCTTTGGAGGATTACAGTACTTAGAGTTCCCAAGAGGGGTCAAAAATATATTGGCAGACTCACGATCTAGAAAGGTTCTGTGGTGTTCAGGGTTTCTAGATTGTTTCTGTGCTCCTTTGTGGTTGCATGTTTACATAAGGACACTGTCTGGAAGGAGTCAAAATAAAGGAAGGATATGTTCAAAACTGAAGTTTTTTCTTGTGAAGGCCTGTTCAGCTGCTTCTACAGGCTCTGCAGAAGTCCACAAATAACTTTCAACTAAAACACCGGCAGGGATTTAATCAGTGGGTTAAAGTATTTGTCTTAGTTTGTAGGCACACAAGACATCCTAATGACTATTAAAATAACAAGTCTCTAAGAGTTTGTTGGCTCATAATATTCATTCTTTAATCAGAGATCTAAGTAAACAAGTGAAGTCACAGATCTTAATACTGAGGCAATACTTGTGCTCAAAGACCATAGCCTAATGTAAAGGTGTAAAATGTTAGAATGGAGCCCTACTTCTCGACTGCATAATATATAATGGTTTGAGTGTACAGTAACAGATGGAAATGTGTCTTGTAGTACCAAGGAAAGAGCTTCCTTCATTTAAATGTGAGCAGACATGATGCACAAGTGCAAATAAACCTCTTTCAAAATGTGTTATGGAATTCTTAGAAAGCCCAAAACATTCTGCTGAGAGGTTTATTACCATGCAGCTGGTTCCACAGACTCTGTTTAAAAAGTAGATTTGGGCTCATTGAGAAACTCAGCATTCTGTTGTAATAATGGATCCACAGTACAAATATATTTCTCAATTAGTAGGGCTTTATAATGAACAATGGGCAAAATTGATATGCCAACTGATACATCAATAGACTTTGGTGAAGTAATACCCATACATAAGAAATAATTTGCTCCCTGCTCTAAAATCCATAACCAGACCCATTGGATGTGTGAAGCTCTAAAGTTCCTAAAACCAGGAAAAGACTTTAAAAACACCTGCAGGTGGTAAATGCAATCAGATACTCTGTGTGGATTCAGCACATAATTCCCCCAAGGAAACAGATGAAATCATTACACTGAGTGGCTGTATCCTTGAAAAGTACTGTTTGTAATTGAACTGTTCCAAACACTGCCACTAAAAATGCACCTTTCAGATGTCAAATCCTGCTCTATCGAGCAGTGTACGTGATCCGCTGGCACAAGTCACGGCAGAGCTTTGATGTGGCTGAACAAGCCACTTGATCCAGCTGGTTTCAGTGGATATTTTGTGAGCATTTCTTTTTATTTATAGCCAGGCAACACTAACCAAAAGCTTCAGAAATCCAATATTCCCTTTTACAAGGAACTTTTCACCTTTCTCCTGCCAGTGTAAAGAAGTCATAACGGGCCTGGAATGCTGTAACTTTTTATCAGTGAAGAGGGGAAATGTATTCAGTAAAGACAGTCTCTAATTGAGCCCAGTTACTATTTCCTATAAACAGGCAGAAATATTGCCTTGGTTTTCAAAGTATGTTTTGATAAGACAGGACAGCTAGCTAAAAGGAGGATGTGGAAACAAAAATGATCAGTTGAAAAGAAGCAAAATTCCAAGGTCCATACATTGCATTTAGTAGGGATGAGCTGGCACAGAAAGCTGGCAAGAGAGCTTTCAGTAAGTCCAAGTCAGAGTGGTATTGGACTGCTGAAAAGCAACAAATGTGGTAGATACTTTGAAGTAAGCAGAAATAAATCTGGCCAAATACCAGAGTGTTATTATGGTATCAGTAGTACGCAGCACTTCTGAGAAGGAAAAAAACCCAAACAAGACCTAAAGAAAGAACTCCTTGGAAATGGTTAATTAGGATATTGCACCAACCAGAAGTAGGTTTTGTGCAACTTATTTCATATTGCCTATGATCTAGCAGTTTCAAACAGTTTGCACTGTATTAAAGACTTCTGTAATTCTGAAATTTTTAACCAGCTTGGACCTACTGGGGACTAGAAGAGGAATAAGTGAGTAATTAACTTATGCTAGGCACAAAAGCAGTAAGTTTAGTCTAAGGGCAACAGTTTAACTAATGGTAAATTATTGTCAGGTGTCCTTGCTGAGGAAAGGATGGAGTGGGACACTGCCTATACAGTGACCACTTATAAGGTCAGTTTGAACATCAGTAATAAGTTTCAAGCCACAGCAAGATTCTGTATGAGGCTTCCAAGAAGAATTTAACCAGATCAGAAAACAACTAGTTTTCTTCATGAAGAGCTAAGAGAGTTTGTGGAAGAGATTATATTTTAGGGAATCATACTAACCACTGCCTAAAGCAACGGGTCTTTGACCACAAAAGTAATTTTCACAACACTCAGGAACTGGGAGAGGAGTGCCTAACATGGTTGGTGGCTCCTCATTATTTTGGGGGCTCACTTGGTAAAGAGATGCTCCTCTCAGCACTGTTGGCTCCCTGCAGATCACCTAACAAGCATTTTCCCAGGTTTTCCAGAAGAACCAATCCTTGTATTTTCTCACAGGCAACTTGGAACTCGGCTCAGCCACAGCATGGCTGTGGATGCCCCAGGCTGTGGATGCCCCAGGATATCCTTGTGTCTTGGGCAGTCTGTTTCCATTAATTGGAATGATTGTGTTTTCCCAAAGCAAGTATGTTTTGGTTGTTGAAGCTGAATTACTGAAGGTATAAATAAACCTAAAAGAATTTTGAAAGCTGAAACTTTTTGTAGGTTTTTTTTCCTCTTCCAAAAGAAATACCTGGTGTCCTTGCCCATGACAGGAGGACTGGGACTAGATGATCTCTAAGATCCCTTCCAACCCAAATCATTCTATGATTCCCAACTATGACAGTGGGTCTTGGCTCTCCAACAGCAGTCATTATTCTTGATTCTTGAGGTTTTCTCTCAGGAAACATTTCTGTCCTGACAGGTTAACCTTAAGCTCCTAATTACTATGAGTATGTGATTTGTGGGATTTTATGTTTCCAGCCCCAAAGTATACAGGTTTCTTACAGTACATAGGTCTGTCACAGGAAATTTCTGCATGGAAAAGACAGTTTAGAAGAGAAGACAACATTGTTGGTGAGGGGAATTGTGCATTTTTAGGGTGCAAGATGGGAAAACAGAAGTCTACTGAGCAGTTACAAGGTAAAATCAACTCCACTGAGAGAGCTGGGAAAAAGCTTTTACACAGCTGTCTTCCATTTGCCTCCAGTTTTTAATTAGCCAAGTTTTCAGAAAGTAAATTTAATTTCTAGATTGAGTGAAATGAGATTTTGTGCTGCTCTTGGCTGGGATAGAGATAGTTTTCTTCTTGGTGTGTGATACTGCACTGTATTTTGTATTCAGTATGGCAATAATAATGTTGATAACCCAGTGATGTTTCAGTTGTTTCAGGGCAGTGCTTAACTGAAGTCAAGGACATCTCAGTGTCTCATGCTCTGCCAGGTGCAAGAAGCTGTCAGGGAGCAGAGCCAGGACAGGTGACCTGAGCTGTCTAAAGGGACATTCCACAGCACAGAGCATCATGCCCACTATATGAGCTGGGGGGAGCTGGGCATCAGGGGCTGACTGCCTGGGGACAGGCTGGGCACTGGTCAGTGTGGGCTGAGCAATTGCATCACTTGTTTCTCTTGGATTTAATATATCTCTTTTATCTTACATTAGAGTTATTACTGTTACTTTTATTATATTTATTATTAATATTATTACTGTTACTGTATTGTTGGAATTATTATATTTTACTTTGCTTCAAGTCTTAAACTGTTCTTATCTCCACCTATGAATTTTACTATTTTTTTTCTGATTCTCCTCCCCATCCTACTGCTGGAGGTGGGGGATGGTGAGTATCTTCATGGTATTTGGTTGTTGGCTGGGATTAAACTATGACAGATTTCTCTTGATTTTGTTTTTTCCAAAATGGCATCAGTTTATGGCAGACTCTTGAGAAAGGAAGAAGGTTCAGAGATGATAACAGATAGAAGTGAAATGTTAGCAATATAAAAAGGAATGAGTGTGTGGCATCCTGTCTAATAGAGTTAAACTTGCTGTATCAGAAAATGGACAAGGCTGTATAAGGAAAAATGAGTGAAGACCAAGGCTAAAGAACCACCATATAAAAAATGTAATTGATTGGGGTGGAGTGGGTGAGGAACCACAGATCCCTAAACTTCATCAGAAAACAACTAAAATAAATTCCTCCATATTAGTTCATAGCAAAAGTAGAAGAAATATAAGCCACAGGTAAAATGTGTATCAACCCACTATTTCTGTTGCTTTTGTTTGCTTCTGTTAAAGTTAGAAACCATCACAGGCCGTGCAGCTCCCTCATGTGTTTATTCCTCTCACAAGCTCAGCCTGCTCAGTACATTTGCAGCCTTGAGTTATCCCACACACAGCATTAGATGGTCAAACTGGAATTGCACTGATTTATTTTTAATAAACAGTGCAAAGAGAACTTCTCTTTACAAGGGAGATGAATACTGAGAAGACCATTAGGAGGGAGGGGTTTCAGTGGTGCAAACACGGGGTCGATGCCTGGCAGGCTCACACTGTTTGCTTTTCTATTATGAACTTCCTCTGTGACCTTTACCAAAAGACTCCCTTTGTGTGTCTGTTCAGCAAGTGTAAAATGGGAATAAGTGTATTTCCCTACTCCCAGAGGGAAAATAAAAGCCATAGAGATCTCGATTTTTGTGGGTTTATGAACTATACAAACTGACAGGATCCAAGGGAATGGCCTGAAATTGTGTCAGGAGAGGTTTAGGTTGGGTATCAGGAAAAGGTTCTTTCCCCAGAGGGTGCCTGGGCACTGAACAGGCTCCCCAGGACAGTGGTCACAGCACCAGCCTGGCAGAGCTCAAGGAGTGTTGGGACAGTGCTCTGAGGAACATGAAGTGACTCTTGGGGATGTTCTGTGCAGGGCTGGGAGTTGAACTTGTTGATGATCCTTGTGGGTCCCTTCCAACTCAGCATAATCTGGGATTCTGTGATAAATGTTTAAAAAGAAAAAAAAAAAAAAGGAGAAAATAAAAAAGAAAAAAAGAAGGTGAAAGAGCAGAAGTACGACATCCCTGCTTCTGAGCTATTTATGGTTTTTTTTCTGCCTGTTGAGACCTCCTGTTGAATTCCTAAATATTGGTAGGCATGAGGTGTTGCTTTGGCCCCCGAGCACATGTAACCCATACTTTCGGTGTCACCACCCCGTTCCTTTCTCCGTGGCTGACACCAGCTCTAACCGAGGAGCCCTGTTTTGGAGGATTACGTGCGAGCAGCTCTGTCCCTGCGCCGCCTTCGCCTCTCGCAGCCCTGGGCCGCTCCCGCCCTCAGCGCTGTCCCCGGCAGCGCCTGCCTGGGGAGCGCTCGGCGGGCGCGGCGGCTTCGGGGCGGCCCTCGGCTGTGTGCGAGGGATGTCACTCGTGTGGGGAGAGCCCCATCCCGTGGCCACGTTCGGTTTCTGCAGCCCAGACCTGCGAGCGTTTCCTGCCGAAGGCGCCGAGCGTTTCCCGGGGAAAACGCGCGGCTGAGGCGGCGGCAGCGCGGGCCGGCGGCTCCCCGGCTCGCCAGAGACCCCCGAGGGCTGAGAGCCTTCCTTGAGGGAAGACTCGGACCTTCTCTTGATTGCAGCAAGAGGAAAAACAAAAATTAGAAAAGGAACTCAACCTACATTAAGTCCTGATCTGTGTATACATTGGAAAAAAAAAGCTCAGATGGAATTTTGGGCAACCTGGTCTAGTGGACGGTGTCCCTGCAGGGGACTGGAACTGGAACTCTCCAATCCAAACTATTCAATGATTCCGTGATCTTTCTAATGAATAAGCATGATTAGAATACCTGTCACTTTATGAAAACACTTATTTATTATACAGGAACATACTTAAGTATTTATTAATTCAGGCCTCATGCAAGTCTATTTCAGGCCTTACCACGTGAAGAAGTGTGTCATAAATGTTTAAGAAACCTGACATATAGCTCAACTCCAAATTTAAAATGATTACCAAGCAAATTCTGCTCTTGACAATTAAGCCAATGGTAAATCCAATTAAGAATGGTTGTGCAGTCTCTTCATAAGGAATCGTTGTTTCTGCTCTATTTGTTGGGTCAAATGTCAACACTTTCTTGCAAATTATCTCTGTCAAATGATACCAATATAATTATTTTCACTGCTGTATTGTCAGGCATACTCCATTGCTCACCCCTGCCCTGCTCACCCCATTCACAGGTCTCTTTGTTTATGCTGCAGTATTTATGCAAAGTGTTACTATTTCACTATCTTGATGAGAAGTGAATGTTTGGGTCCCAAATTTGTACCTTTGAATACATCAGCCCAACTCTTTATAATAATTAAATTCTCAAACGGTACAGCATCTACTAAGAATTGGAAGTTCATTAGCAATCTGAAACACCTTCCCCTGATTACAGCAAGCAGGCTTTGGAGTGTGATCCTCCAGATTTTCCATCTCTAAATTTGTTTGAATGTAGAAATAGCTTATAAACAGAGCTAGTGACCAGCTTTGATTGTTTTCCTTGTTTGTGTTACATGAAATTAATTTCCACTGTAAATGTTACCTAATGCACAGTGAGGTTTAACCTAAAAAGTTCAGAAATCTGTCCTTTTTCACAGATAGTTGGAAGAATGCTCAGTGAAGGTAAACTTTGCATACTGCCAGACTAAACACAGAGGCTGGCACCACGCTTTTTACAGTGATGTTGGGAGTGTAGCTCAGAGTGTTCTTCCCAGCAGCAGAACACTGTTGTGCAAGCACAGCAGTGAGAGAAACTCTGGTGGACAGGGAAGAATGAGCAGCTGCAGCAGAGGCACATGGGGGAGGCAGGAACATGTGAGATGTCTTTGCTTCTGGTTAAAGGAGTGCTGCTGGAGCATCCACTGAAGGAAAACCTGGTTCACTGCCAGTGGCTGCAAATGGATGGGCCCAAGAACCTGGAATGAGCATTCCCAAGATATTTCTGGCACTCTGTTTGACTTGGTTATGCTGAGAAAACTCTGAGCCTCTGATCAGAGACATGAGCTGCTCCTCTGCTTGAAAAAGTTTTGTGCCTTGGTATCTCTCCAGATGAACCTACACAAAATAGAAGCCTTATTAAAGTGAGCATAAGGGCAGCAATTTTCACCCCAGTTATAATTCTGTTCAAGGAAGTAGAAATCAAAGGCTGTGATTTGTGAGGCAATTGTAGAGGCAGTATGAAAATGTTTTTCATTTAATTTGCCTTGAAAATATGGTGTTGGAACAGAATTGAGAAACTGATGTAGAATCAAAAGAGACCAAGAGGAAGCTCAAAGTTGTGTCTTACTCATTTATTTCAGTCTGGCTAGTGTCCCAAAAGCTTTGTAATCTACCCCAAAAACCATTCAGGCTTCTTAATCCTATGTAAGTGCTGGCATGCTTTAATGTGCCAAGTATTCTACCTCAAATTTGGACCCCAAAGATCTCAAGGATGAAGCTCTACTTAGTTGCTTAGTAGCCAGAAGTGATTTTGACACTAAGAGACAAGGGAGAAGAGTTTCTTACCGGCAGCAATTACCCATCAGGACAGGGCAGGAAGAAGTAGAGGACTTTTTTTGAAGGATGAAAATACTGTTCTCTTCCTAACAAAGGGAAAAGGGAAAAGCTTGTTTATGTAAAGAAGAAACACATCAAAAACTCGTTTAGTCTCTCTTACATCCCATCCTAAAAATTATCCTGAACAAAGCCTGGATTTCTACAAGATGGTCCCGAAACCTTGGGGCTCCAGGATCATTTGGATTGAGTAATTGCCCCTTGACAATGGTTTTTACAGCTCTAACGTTCTCACTACCCAAGTTTCGGTACCTAAAAAGTCAGACAATGTAGTTTGCCTTGTTCCCCTTGATTCCCACTGCAGTGAGTGGAGAACAAGCAAGGGTAAGTGCTTGCTGTAGGGTGTGGCTCTGGAAGGTCCCTTCCTGTGTCACTGGTGACTGGAGCACCCAGGTACAGTCAGCAGCTGGAGTGAGGTGCTGTGAGGTGCCTGGTGAAATTCCACAGTGACTCCAACATGAACATTACAGCCTCTGGAAAAAAGGACACCCTCACCCCAAAATAGGAATGGTGTATGAATTATGCTAAAGGAGGCACTACAAAATCCTTTAACTTCCCCTACACAGACAGCAGTGTTAATAAGAGGGAAAATTCAGCAGCTGCTTCACAGGAAAGAGAATTGAACAATAGCTCAGCACTGCAGGCTTTGCTTTTTAAGCCAACATGTACAGGGTCTGACAGAGCTATTTCAGAGCACCAATTGAAAACCCTGAAAGAATGATATTTCACTAGAAAATGTCAGTTCAACAAAATCTAATGGTACATGAGAAGAGAAGGCTATTTTCAGACTATTGTCACAAAAGTTAATTATCAAACCTACCTAGGAAACTCAGATTTCTTAATGCTGTTGGTCTAATAAGTACATTAATTTGCCTGAACTCCCCACTTGTAATGACTCTGTTCTTGGAAAGCTATGACTTCTCTCTTCTTTATTTATTTTTTTACTTATTTACTTTTGATTTGAAGATAAAAGGATATTTCATCAGAGCTCTCTTTCAAGAAAAAACTTTTATGTTTTAACAAGCTCTGCTGCCTGTAACATTCCATCTAAGGTACCACTCAAATCTATTCCTTTTCCTTGCATGGCCAGGCACTTAGTTTATTAAAACTTTCAAGGTGTTTCAAAATGTATTCTGAATATCTTGAAATAAAACTGTTGCTCTTTCTATTGAGGGTATGTGGAGCTATAGCAATAAATAGGATGTAAATCCTAGTGGGTTTATGGCTCTGTCAATATTTGTCTCTGCACTGAATGATTTTTTTTCGAAATGGAGGCAAATACCCTTAATGTTCAAGAAGATTCTGCACCTTAAGCCTGCTCCAGTGTTCCTTGCTGGGAAGTGTCTGGAGGATCCAGACTACTGCTGGTTTGAGTGCTGGGCCAGTGCTGTGCTTAAAAACCAGCCCCTTCCCCTTCACATTGTGCCTGCACTAAAGACTGTGGTCTCACAGAAGAAAGAAGGGAAATTTCTGACAGTGTTATAACCTATTTTGTACTCCTTCTAGAAGTTTAAAGTCCTGCTAAAAGTATTTTTGAGAGAGCCTTGGATATCTATCTGGTAGCATTTTTGTCTTACCATGGAAAGACACAAGCTATAGAACACCATTCTAGGCTTTAAAAAGGCTTTATTCCATGCACCTTCCAGCATGATAGATTGATTATACTCTTTACTTTTGATAATGTAGGAAATCACAGAAGAAAAATATTTGTCTATACTTCATAAGCCTAAGTGAATTTTGGTTTATTTGTACCTTTTTTTTTAATATCATGATAGAACAAAAATATCAGCTCTTTGTGAGCTGTCATTGGAAATTATTTGGAGCTTAATTTCCTCCTTTTTACAGCAAAAGGTTGTTTTCATTGCATGCTGTCCAGCTTTCCCATTAAAAAAATACACATAAAAAAATTGAATTAGTAGAGAAAAATCTCCAATTTCATAAACAGTATTGTCATGAGCAGCTGGCATTGTTTGGTAACAACAACAACCACAAAAAATAAAATTTTTCCATTCATCTTTGCTAATCAGTTATTTGCCCTTCAGCTGCCAAACTTTGCTGCATGTGTTAGTTCAGCTGTTGTCAAACGCTCTATACTGGCATGTAAATATATTCTCTTGAGCAAATAAAGCTGCTCTGACTGTTGGTCTGAGAAGATAGGAGGCTGCCTTTGATCACAGTGGCTGTTTCATAAAGGTCAAAATAAAAAGAAAGTGTGAGAATTCAGCAGTTTTCCTCTCAGCTCTGTGGAAGTGTTTAACCACCCAAACAGTGCAGGTCGCAGCTCTTCTGCTTTTCCAGCTTCTGTTCCCAGTCAGTGAGAGGCTGTGATTTGAAAATGCAGAGGCTGTGATTTGAAAATGCAGAGGTCCTTTTTGTCCTGCCATCTGCTAATAAGACCACAAGGCTCCTCTGAGGTATACCAGGTGTAAAGAGTAGGTCAGCTTACAGTCCTGAACTAACAGAGATTTTCACTGGTAACATCAGGCAGCATTTTGTGTCCTTGTTCCTTTGTTACACCTCTTACAATCCCCTCTGCCACACGAATCCCACAAATACTTTGGTGTTGCACACACACAGTTTTCCATGTTTTGGCAGCCATTCTTCATGTTATTTTTTGTGTAAGTGGCCATCAGATGACATCATGGTTTGCCCTTTTCAGTTTGAGTGCTGTTCTTGGCACGAAGATGAACAGAGAAGACTGGAGAGATGTGCTGGCCATGCTCCTTGGAGAAGGCTGTTTCCAGGATGCTCCCCAGCACCTTGCTGCATGCTGGAAGGACTTCTTGGTTATTTGTATATATTGTATTTTGGCACTTCTATACAATGTCTGTCTATGATTGAGCTTTTATAGGTGGATTTAGTTTTTCACTTTTAAATTTATTTATTTTTCTCAGGGAGGAGATAAAGTTGTTGCATTTATTAATTAAAAAAACACAAACAAAGTGTTCTTTTCATTCTCTGATATCAGCATTACCATGCTAGAACTTTGGCTGTGTTTCTCCTGCATTCAACTCCCTGTTATTGTGAGAGATAATAACAATCTCTCCTCCCCCCTCAGTTTTTATGTGAAGAGTCCCAGGTTGAGTACCGAGGGTGAAATCCTGAATCTTGTAGTTCACAGAACACAGTACAAACATATAAATGGGAGAGCTCATTACCAGCTTTTGAGTGAGGTGAGACATGTCGGTAATTAGCCTCTCCAAGAAGCTTCAGACTGAGAGAAGCTGCCTGGCCCCTTCCCTTCAAGCTCACTAGAAGCAACTCTTCAAATATTTATGTAGATAGATTTTCAATGACTAATTGGACACACAATTATACCGAGACCATAATAATTATGGCAGTATATAAAGCTTCACACTCAAGAAAACAGTACATTTTGGGGATTCATTAAGTCAAATAACCAAGCAACACTTTGTGAAGCTGGCTGAGGCAAAAGTGAGTTGATTACAAGGAAAATGGCCCAGAACTGTCCTGTTTTATTTTAAAAGCCTAGGCACAGTGATTAAATGGTATCAGTTTCTGCTTTGAAGGCAAAGGTGTGACTACACTTTGTGCCTTGGTGTGCATGACAGACACCCTCTGGCAGGGGTATCTGATAAATCAGGCAAACTGAGGAATGGAAGGGGAGGTTGTGCTTACCCTCAGTTTAGACACAGCATGGCTGCACTGGAAGAAATGACTGTGTGCTGTGTGAAACAGGGCTGCAGAGCACAGGACTGGCATTGTCAGCACAGCCCAATGTACACATTTATATTCTACTGGGGGATCTGTTGTTGTGAATGTGAACAGCACAATTATCTTACTCGTTTTTATTCAGTTGTTAGTTTGATTTTTTTTTTTTTTACTTATTTACTTGCAAAAGAGACTTTTCCTCTCTGTGCTTCATCTGTTAGGAGAGCACTTGCACTTGTCAGGCAATCTATGTTTGTGCTCATCCTGGTGGCAAGAGTTTGCCCAGGAAATTAATTCACCCTTAGTCATTGAACAGCATTTGTTGGTATGGTCTGGTGAACACAAAAGAAAGAGTACAGGAGCTTACTCAAATTGTTTGTGGTCTCTTTTTCCTCCCTAGAAATGCCTCTAATACTTGTTTGTTGCCTTTATTTCCTACCAGTCAACTCCAGAGTTGTTCAACAGATAGTTATTCTTTTCTTTTCTTCAACACTCTTTAAATAAAATACTTTTTAGTAAGAGCAATAGAGTAAAAAAATTGTTGTTAAAGACAAGTATTAGAAAGGAATATGTCTGCATTTAGGTTTTGAGTGTAGAAGTAAGTGAAGGTTTACTCAGGGATGCTTGTCCCCAAATACAAGCTGTCAAAACTGAAGGACAACAAAGAAAAGACAAGAACTCAGTAACTTTTACTGGAGGAGAATGGGGAGTTACCACACAGGGAATGCAGAGGTGTGCAGGCTGAGTCATGGAGAGGAAAGGTTCTGGTACGGGAACTGCAAAGAGATTGGGGAATGGGGAGGTGATACTGATAAGGAGAATAAGGAAATATAGGTGATGATAAGGAAATATAGGAGAGGTGATACTGGTAAGGAGGATGAGGAAGCTATTCAGATGTTAGTGGCTTGATGTGAGGAATGGTGCTGGTTAAATTGGCTTATTTCTGTCAGACACGCTCTGATTCATGACTGTGCAGGTAACTGAGGCAGAGCCATCACTCCCCAGGGAGGGCTCAGGCCACGGGCAGGCTGTGTGTCTGCAGCCCTGGCACACACACACAGCTCCTCTGCAGCATCCTGGGAGAGGAAATCCACACCTGCAGGAATGCCAGGACAAGGGCTGGGAATTACTCGTGCCCCGCTGTAACCTTGCACGGTTTTCTGCTTGCGTTTTTAAAGGACTTCATTGCTACTTCAAGAGTGTTTTGTGTCCCATGTGCATAATTTCTCTGAAAGTGCTGTAAGGGAAAGGATCGTCACTAGAAAGAGAGTGATATCCTTGTCAATGAGAAAAATGCAGTGGGGATTTTTTTGCACCATAATCAAGTCTGCTATATTAAATCACGTGGATGGGAGAAGGAAAAGGAAAAAAAAATGCTATGAAACTGAGTGTAAATATTTTATTCTTAAAAGTAAATCTAAAGTTCAAGTAATAAGCACTTAGGTACACTATATTCTGTATTATTGTTTGATGCCTCTTTTGGGAAATAGCCCAAAAGAAAACACATTTCTAGCTTGCAGTTTCTAGCTTGCAGTTTATGCACTGTGTTCCCAATGATTATTTTTCAGGGCATGAAGCTCTCATGTTTATTATGCACCCTAAAGCTTAAGCATACATATCATATCGAGTGCTGCCTCTGCTGGTTCAGCAGCCCTGAGAGATGTTCTGTGAACACCATTAGGTCGGCAGGCTGAAACTAAATGGCAACTTTTAAAAATAAGCCTGGATGAGATACCACTAGAAACTGTGATAAAGACATCAGAGAAAAAGAAATTTGTCACATTCCTGTCAATAAATGTATGTACAGACCTGTTTAAAACCTTCAGTTGTGGGTAATTTGTCACCTAATGTCAACAAGGATCTGTCATTAACTGTATTGATTCAAGGCCAGTGTATTATGCATGAAAGCAAATATCCTGGGTCTCAGAAGCATCCTGTAACATGTGCTACTATCTCTGAGGTGCAAATGTAAGTTCACCAGTGAAGAAGGTATTTTGAAGCTGTAAGAAAGATTGATTTTCCGATAGTGCTTTTCTATCAGATGAGCAGGACTTGACAATGAATGAAAGAAAAATGAAGATCTAGGCTGGAGATCACCATCCCAATTCATCCCTCTTAAAACAGACACTGAAATGTGTTCAGGCTGCAGTTATGTATCTGGTGCCATCAAAAGAGTAATTCAGAGCAGTCTCTTCTGGAAATAAATATAAAATGATTTAGTACAAGAATAAACACTTATGACCAATATGTATTATAAACTTTACTTCTTAGTGATGTTTTTTACTTCTTCAGCTGACAAACATATTAATAGAGTACAGTGAATCCATTTATCTACAACAAATTCTATATTTTTCCCAGTGTTGTTGAAATGTTGTGTTTTGGGTTGCTCTTCAAGGCACTAACAAAAAAAGTATTTTGATCAAACTGAAGTTTCCTTTCAACTTGGTTTACAGAATATCAGTTAAAACTCTGCACATTTTATTCTTTTGGAAGTGAAATGGATCAATCAACCTAAAATGATTTTATTTTGGCTTTTTAAAAGCTGTGGGTGGGTTCTTCTGTTAATTTCAAATTTGGGAGTGGAGAGGATGTATTTCCTGGTACTAGACCAAAACACAATGTGAAAAACTTAAAATCCTTTGGAACTAGTAATTAATCTCTTAACACTAAATTTTGTATAAGGCAGGTCCCTGCAATTTTTAAAAGGAAAATTATTTTGCCAGTTTTTATGCTCCAAAAAAAAAAAAACAAACAAACCGAAATCAAAACCAAAACACAGAACAAAACAAGCAAACAAAAATTAAACAAAAAAGCCCCACCAAACCCCTAACTCCTAAAAGTTACAAAGAGCCTATGGATGGAGCAGAATGCTGCTCAGCTCTGCAAGGTGGTATCCTGGAGACAGCAGGTGAAAGAATGCAAGGTGCAGCAGTGGTGCCCATCTGCCTGCAAAAAGCCTGGAAGGGCTTTCAGTGATGACAATCTTCTTGATCATCTCACATTTTCTAAGTAGAAATGATATGCTTTTAAGAAGTGGAGGGATGTTTATTAGCAAAGCAAAATTGCTCATTGAATGATTGTCAGGCTCTTTCAACAAAACCTCCCCTCCCCACCCCTCTTTGCTGCCACAGGGAGAGGAATGCAATTTTAATTTAGTTTCCTTTATAACCTCATAGATGACATTCATGGGAGACAAGTTGTGATTAATGAAGGAGCAGACTGGCACATGTCAGGGACTGATTCTCTGCTGCATATGGAGAGCACTGCCCTGTGGCAAAGCAGAACAGGAAAAAAAACTTTATTAATGCAAAACAATGGGCCTTTTCTACAAAACATTTACAGAACAAAACTGCATGAAACTATTTGGTACATTACTTGAAAAAAAATTTAGTTGGCAATCAGAATGATTTTCAAACAAACAAAAAGTAATAAAAGAGTACAGAAACAGGTTTGACTTGTACACTGTCTTGCTTGAAGAGTTCTGCATGTTTGGTCATAGGTAACCTGCACTGCCTAAAGATTCTTAGTGTTCTGGTAATATAATCACCTCACTGAGTGTATTTTGCTGTATTTTTCAAAATTTATGCTATCATTTTTAAGTAAAGGAGAATCTAGTATGTGTTCAAGAAAAAAAGTGTAACTTGTTTGAAAAATAAAAAAAACCAACAACAACAACAACAACAACAACAACAACAACAACAACAACAACAACAACAAAAGAGTGTGTTCCACCCAGAAAGGTCATGCAGGCAGTGACAAGAGTATTAAAAATATTAATATTAAAGAATATTAAAAAGTTAAAGAATAGGTGGCCCAACATATACTGATTAAGAAATAGGTACATCACCTGCAGTTAACAGTCATATTTATTGGGTCTGATTCTGTATCCACTAGTCTCCCATCAAATAAATGTGTCATTAGGAAAGGAATAGAAAAGAGATAAAAATATATAAATATCATTTCACAAAGAAATAAGCAAAGGCAATGAAAAGAACTACATTTTCATGTATTGGCAATTATTTAGGGCTGGAATCTTAAAGCCATGTGTGACCAAACCTGAAATGTAAGATGGAGAATCCAATTTGTGTTTGTTCAACAATAAAAGTCACCTGATCTAGGGAAAAAGTTGCTCATTGCTTAGAAATATTTCAGTGAGCATTTGGTAGACAAATGTTAAAAGACACCATGGGCCCACTTCAATTAGCATTTTAATGTTAGATAAACATGATATTCATTTGGCCTTTGGATTTCCAAATTGAAATATGAGCAGAAGTGGGACAAAATAAGGTGAACACACCCTGAATTGAGTGTGAAACTGCTTTGCCTTAACAAGGGTTCCTTCAGGCAGATTTTATCTGCTGGTTCCTCATAAATGGAACAGGTACCCTCCAGTCCCACCCATGATCAGAGTGTGATAGGCTGTGATGGTGCTCAAGCACCTTCCAAGTTCAGCTGTCACCGATGTGCTCTGAATTTCCACACAGATTCTTGCACAGATTTGTTTTTTCCTTGGTCTGGGTCTGACACTCAGGAGTTCTCCAAGTTAGTTATTTCTCAGGCTCTCTGCCCTGTATCCATTCATTAAAGTTCAAAGAGAGATGGAGACATGAAAGCCCTGGAAGCCTTGATGCCCAAAACTATTGGCTCAGTGTTGCTGAAAAATACATTTTGTTTTTGTTAAACACGGGCCTTTGGACTTTCTCAATCAGAGGAGCTTCAAAATTTGTCCCCCCAAATACAACAAATAGATATGGGGGGAATTTGATTTTGAATGCAAACTTTTCCCCTCACAATTAGGAGTAGGGGAACAGCATTTCATTACCCTGGACAATACCATAGGCCATCTCCCTGAGTCACAGCACACATTCAGGCTGTGAATGCATCCAGCTCTGCCTCTTCTGACTCAAATCATTAACCAAAATCCAGTTCTTGTGCAGTATCCATTAGGCAAATAAATTGATGAGGGCCCTCTTTGATGCAGTCATCTTCTCTGTGACAAGTAACAGGTACAAGAATTATCAGTGCCTCACTGAAGAAGTTAGAAAAACTGGAGAAAGAAGAAGCAAAACCAGAAATGTTTTTTTCCTGTACAAGGTGGTCTCCATTTTAATCAAAAATATGTCTGAATTCTTTTTTCTCAGGTTGGGTGTTTTTCTAGTTATTTTCATTGTTAAACCTCTCTCGGTGATCTTTGAGAGGTCGTGGGAATCCACAGAGGTCGCAGTTGACTGGACACTGATGAATATTTTCACCATTTTCAAGAAGGGCAAGAAGGAGGACCCTGGAAAGTACAAGCCTGTCAGTCTCACTTCAGTGCCTTGTAAAGTTATGGAGAAGATTGTTCTGGGAGGTATTGAAAAACACTGGAAAGACAATGCCTCATTCATCACAGTCAGCACAGCTTCATGAGGGGAAAGTCCTGCTTATCAAACCTGATTTCCTTTTATGACAAGGTAACCCACCTAACTGATTGAGGAAAGACAGTTGATGCAATATTTTTGGATTTCAGTGAAGATTTTTATGTGTCTCTCACAGGATCTTTCTGGACAAAATGTCCAGCCCCAGCTGGATAAACACACCATGTGATGGGTGANAGAGGAGGGGCAGGCACTGATCTCTGCTCTGTGGTGACAGTGACAGGAGCCAAGGAATGGCCTGAAGTTGTGTCAGAAGAGTTTGGGTATTAGAAAAAGTTTCTTCCCCCAGAGGGTGTCTGGGCACTGAACAGGCTCCTCAGGGCAGTGGTCACAGCACCAGCCTGGCAGAGCTCCAGGAGTGTTTGGACAATGCTCTCAGGGACAGAGTGTGGCTCTGGGGGATGGTGCTGTGCAGGAACAGGAGCTGGACTCGGTGATCCTTGTGGGTCACTTCCAACTCAGCTTTTTCTGTGATTCCTGTGTTTCTCTCACTGCTGTTTCTAATACTGTTTACTGGCTTGTTGTTGCCTTGCTTTGATGAAATCAAAGCCCTTCTCTGGTAGTTTTTAACAGGCTCCTGAGAAATCCCCTAAGTTCCAAAGACAAAGAATAGCCTCAAGAAGTCCATTTAAACAGTGGCTTTCTGTTGATCTAATTGTTATCATAGCAGCAATGAAGAGGGCATTTAACTGTTTATTTATTTAGGTAGAAGTGACTGAAAACAGTGATCAACAAATTCAGTCAGGTAAGGTTTGTGGTTTTGTCCACTGGCCTGTCAGCTGCAGGACATTACAATAATGGTAGTTGGTTTAAAAAACTGTCTTGCTCTGCTGACAAAAAATGTGTAACCAATCCTAAGCAGCTCTGTAGACAGAATTTTCTTTTGATGAAAGGCTAATTTAGTTTGCCAAGAAATCTTTCATACATCATGATTTGAGGTGTCACTAAAGATTAAAACTCAAAAATTCGTTCGAGTAGTAATTTAACTTTAATTTTTGCCTCCAAAGATGAAAGAAAGAATTCTCTTTTAAAATGAAGAAGGTTAGATAAAGAGGTAAATCACTACTGATAGTTTATGATTTGAATGTGGACTGGGTTTTTTTCTCCAATTAATAAGACTTCCTTTAAAAAATAAAGACATAAATTTGAGTTGTTAATATTAGAGATGAGCACAAGAACTGAAGAAACCAGAGCAAGTCAGACTTGTTCTGCTGTCAATGAAGCTGTAGTGATTATACTCATATTCTCAGAATTCTGTTATCTAACCACAATTTGATTGCCTCCAACACTTTGAACTGAGTTATCAGGTCTGCCTGCATGACAAATGATTACTGTACCAGACCTTTGATCAACCCTCCTTTAACCAAAGCAGTGAAGAAAATCAGAGGAAGGAGGTAATGTTTCTGTAGAAACTGCTACCAATAAACAACAGTTCACCACTTTATTGAGTGGCATTTCTCCCTCTTAAGTCAAGCCATTTCAGAAGCAAGCAGGAGAAAGCTGTCAGATAGTCCACCTACATGAATCAGAAAATTAATTACTTTGCATCAGAGGCTATTTTCAACCAACTTGTAACAAGACAGGGCCAAGTCCCTGCATCTCAGAATTGTGCTGCCTGTTCAAATACTCTAATTGACTCATTAAGTCTGACCACGCAGGGCTTGTCATCAATTCCAGAGCTCGGTGATCCTTGTGGGTCACTTCATGATCCTCTCCCAAAACATGATGGAGGGCACTGCACTCATCACCAGTGCTCACTCAGCACTGCACCAGGGTGAAGACAAAATGGCAAAGTGTTCACAGGCTGCAGAAATGCTCACAGTTCAAAACAGATATTCCCTGTCCTCCCCAGGAAAAGACAGATGTTTAGATGACAGCATTGCATAGGTTATCTGTACCAAGAGTATACCAAGACACAGCTAGATGAAATTCCTTAACAGGGAATTTGCTCAGAGCAGACTTTGAATATAACTCATTGGTGATGCAGCTCTGATTCCTGGTTGAAGGAAGATGGAAAACATTTGTGTCTGTAAAGTGGTACTGAGGACTGACTACCATTCCTAACACTAAAATCAACATGGAAGCATTTAGAAAAAAACCCAGCAGCTGAGGGTGAATTGTTATTGGGAATGGATTCTTGCTTTTGTTTGTAAGACCCACAGAGCAGGAATGTGAGTGGAATCTCACCATACCACAGGGAATTTAAGGAGGTATCCTGCTGTGACAGATTTATACTTCCCCAGACTGAGGAAATCTGGGCAATGCTGTTCTGTGCTTCCCTGAGTTGAGCAGTCAGTGATAAACCAACTCTGACTGCTGCAGAGAGGGACACAGCACTCTTCTGCACCCTTATTTCTCAGCTATGTTTGGGGGAGCTACTGCCACTGCCTACTGAACCTTTTTACTGCCAACTTTTCTGTCTGGAGTGTTTGGAAAGTAGATTCTTGTTAGCTCTGTAATGGATACTTATGTTTTCCCCCCATTTCTCCCACTTCCCCCAATCCCTATTAGAAGTTCAAATTGGGCAAGAATGTACCTATCCAAATTAAAATATTTTATGCCTTCTGATAACAGATCCTGAAATCCACACCAAAGAAGGTACTCTAAGGTTGGATCTAATTTAGTTATTATTTTAATTTTCAATCCACTACCACCTTGCTGCAGTAAAACATCAGGGAAGACACAGTCCTTTCTCCAGGATATCTGACATGGACAGGGCGTGTGGCAGATGGGGCATCTAACATCTGTCTCACAGAAAGTGATACAAGGAGCCTTTCTCCATGGATTTTGTAATGCTAAGCAGATACAGTTCTTTTTCTGGAGGCAAAGGTGAAGGATGTTGCTGTTGATGAAAGACTGGTTGTTATGGATCAGCTGCTACATGGATGCTGACCAAGTAGAAAGTTCAGACTGCAGCAGCCACTTTCTGTAATTCACCTCTCCCATGCTGCTGTGATGTGTGTGGATCTCTCTTCTTGTATGCCTCAGGTTGGATACTTGGCTTTCTGAGCTCTGAGTTGGTACATTTGAAGTGGAACCAGACTGGAAGTTCCTTTAGCACAGGAAATAATTTCTAGTGTTATACATATAGCTGTACACATAACAGAGCACAGTATATAAGGAAGCATGGTCTATTTCCTTTGGAGCAAGTGAAAGAGCCTTGCATGTGAAACTGTGCATGTAAAACCACTGCATCTCAACTCATCTCATTAGCAACATCTCTCTCTATCTACAACAAAGCTGCTTATGTCCCACACCATGTGTGCAGGGTATTTATCCTATATATATACATATTTCTGTTCAGTCAGGCTTGGAGGTGATGTGGAAACTTTCATTTTTCTGAATAAATGAGATAACTTAAATGCAAATGAGACAGTCACCTACCCAGCTGGGTCTGCAAGCATCCTAAGGCTTTGAGAGTTCTGTACCAATATGTGTTGTGCATACCCTGATAAAAAGTTTTGGTCTGACAAACTTTCAAAAATCAATAGAACATTTTTCTTGTTTCCTTTTGAAGTTCCCAAGCTACTAAAAGTGTATTTCATTGACACTGTTCTGCTGTCACTTTAGAATAATTTTTTGATTTTCAGTGGTATAGATTTTATCATATGGTTTTCAGGAAGACAGCAATATCTGGGCATGAATGTGATCAAATAACCAGAGAAAAGTTCTTTCTAATATTATTTTTTTTGTATTAATAAGGCTTCTGGTGTGCAACCTGTTGGCTTTAAGGAGAGTGATAAGGAACATAACATGGTACAGGAAAATCATAAGACTCTTAAGAAAATGCACATCATAAAACCCCAGGAAAGCATTATTGTGGAAGGCAGAAGCAAGTTTCCTGCAGCAGGAGAGAGAAACATATTATTGATCCTTGAAATAGATTGGCCAATTTATTTTTTATGTGGAAAGGGAAAAATAGATATGTATGCCCAGGTATGAATTTATTTTATAAACAAAAAAACTATGAAGTTTATCTAAGTTGCTGGGCATTTGCAGAGAAAAGTTCTTTCTAATATTATAGTCTGCTTATGCAGCCCAACAGGCTGCACAATAACTTTTGGCACTCTGATTCAGCATCCTGAGCTAGCAAGAGATTCTGACACAGATTGCCCAGAGAAGCTGTGGATGCCCCATCCATGGATGTGTTCAAGACCAGGGTGGGTGCAGCTTAGAGGAACCTGGTGAGGTGGAAAGTGTCCCTGTCCATGGCAGGGGGGTGGAATGAGATGATCTTTAAGGTCACTTCCAACCCAAACCATTCTGTGATATTATGATTAGAATGAACATATGGNGATTGGCCAATTTATTTTTTATGTGGAAAGGGAAAAATAGATATGTATGCCCAGGTATGAATTTATTTTATAAACAAAAAAACTATGAAGGTTATCTAAGTTGCTGGGCATTTGGAGGTGAAAAGTTTAGAGTTTCTGCACAATAACTTTTGGCACTCTGATTCAGCATCCTGAGCTAGCAAGAGATTCTGACACAGATTGCCCAGAGAAGCTGTGGATGCCCCATCCATGGATGTGTTCAAGACCAGGGTGGGTGCAGCTTAGAGGAACCTGGTGAGGTGGAAAGTGTCCCTGTCCATGGCAGGGGGGTGGAATGAGATGATCTTTAAGGTCACTTCCAACCCAAACCATTCTGTGATATTATGATTAGAATGAACATATGGGGTGAGATTTTTCATCCCTTAAAATGACAGTGTTATGTACTCCCCTCTGTGCCCATTCCATCAGGGATAAAAATCTGCAACAGTCCTGTATATGCAACTTTGCACTTTAGTAAACGCTGTAGAATTGCTGCTTTTTAGCCTGCCAGTCCCTGGCTCTGTTCCCAGTAACTGGCAATATGGTGGCTGTCACATCTGCCCTTATCTCAGCTTCAGGACCTCTTTAGACACGAAAATGCTGTGTAAGATATCACTTTTCTTTGAAAAGAGCTTCTAGGGAGAATCAGATGCAAACAAGTACAAAGTCAGCCCCGTGAGAAGAAGCAAATGCCAAAAAAGCTGGGAGTATGCATTACTTCAAAAACACATTGTCAACCCACTCTCTCAGTGAGTCTGGTATGTTGACAGGTGGAAAATCCCTCTCAGTTTACAGGCAATTGAACAATTATTTTTCAAGAAATGACAAGCTACTGAACTGCATGATGTTCTGAAAGAAAAAAAACAGCACTAACCTGAGGATTATGTGAGAAAAAGGGGCTGTAAGGGAGCAGTCTGACAGACTGCAGGAGATTATATATCAAGGGGAAAGGGAAAATTTCTGGATCATAACTCCAACTCTGGATACAAGAGGTAAACATGATGCTGAAGCAGTACATCACATATTCAGGACACCCATCTCAATCTAGTATATTGAATATTTTTGGTTCTGAGTGGAAACCAGGTTTTACTGGGCCTTCTGAAAGTTTGGGGTTTTTTTATGGCAGTAATTAGCTTAAAAATGAAACATTACCTTAGCATCTCAGTTTACTGACTGCTAAGACTGAATGCTAAAACTCACAAATCACACTGTGATTGACCAGTAGAACAAAAAGCTTTTGGCTTCTGGCATGCTAGACTATGTCTATAAAAGTAGTTATTAGTTAACACCTTATATTTCTAAACAATATTTTATTATAAAATTTTCAATTATCCATCCTGGGTACAGGATCAGTTCAGTTTCCAGCCTTTGTATTTAGAAACATGTTCTCTATCAACCAAGTCAATATGAAAAGTCTTGCATCCCTGACTGAGGCATTGCCAGCCTTTCTTGGGCCATACTGGAAAATGAGTCAGAGAAAAGGTCCAGGATTAAAATAGCAATTAGAAAAAAAATAAAAAGGTACTTATTCTTCAACTCTGCCTTGCATAAAAGTCCAGCTGAGACATAGTGTCAACACAGAACTTTTTTTGTTCCAAGACTTATGGAGAAGATATACCCTGTGAAACCCTCTGCTGACTCCTTTAACATCAACATGTTGGAGTGCTTTTCGAGTCCAGAAAGTGTCTCTTGCATCCAGAGATGATGATGTTATTTCCCAAAACCTAGAATACCATTCAGTGTCAACAAAAAGACTCATGTGCAGCATATCTTTCCATGTGAGGTCACCTGAAGTCTCCCATGAGATGCACATGATGTCCAGCTGGAAGTTTGATGTGCTGGCACTTTGTGAGATTAGAAGGACAAAAAAGATGAGCAGGTGGAAAAAGGAAATATGTAAAAAAAGCCCAAGAAACATCAAAGAAACAACAACCCCCAAATAAGCAGTAATCTTTCCAATATGAATCAATTTGGAATACACTATTGAAATCCTATGTTGGAGGCATTGAAAAGTGAAAAGCAGTGGAGCAAAACATTACTATTTTATGGATGTTTCTCCTACTTTGTGTTTTAAAATGTTCTCACCCATATTTTTATTAAAATCTTTTCTTTTAAGAAAAAAACTCTTTGCAGGTGAAAATTTTACTCAAAGACTCTTAATAGCTCAGTCAGTGCAATATTAACTTCAGAGTTTGGCACCCTTGGCAATAAGGATGAATATGAAAACAGGGTCCTCACTGTGGGCTACTTCTGCCTCTTAGTGAGATTTGTAAGGTTGAGAAAGGTTCCTAAGAGCATTAGGGATACATGAAAGAAGAAAGACAGGGGATTAGCCAGAGGGAATGCAAGGATAAGGTTTGTCAAGTAATGAAGCAGATGACTTGAAGAAGACTGCAGAGCTACATACAATTCTGACAGGGAAGGGCAGAAGCAGGAGTTTAAGAAGTGAGTCACCATTCCCACCTCCCAGCCCAGCTGATAAACCAAAAAAAAAATGAACAGATTTAAAATTAAAGCATGCTGCCAAGGACCTGAACTGGGAACAACTTGTAGGCTTTATATAAATCTTCTTAAGACCTTAGCAGAGAGTAGAATTTAAAAGTCTGGAAATATTCTATGTGAGATTTTTTTTTCCATCACCTAGATCCTGAGCTCCTTCAGGCTCAAAAGACTTAACTTTTCAAGGGGAGTATTGGGCAAGTGGAGAGGTATGAAAATTATCATAGTATCTAGTATCCTTTAAAAAAAACAAGTTCAACATGATTGAAGTAATGAATATGCTTTTAAGTTTTAGTGAGTTAGGATGTTTATTGGTTAATGTGTCAGACATTTGTCTACTATACCTTTTTTCTGCTTTTTGTAATATTACTTAAACAAGTCTATGCTAGCATGATCAAAAGCAGAAAGGTGTGAAAAAGAAGAATTCTTTTTAAAGTACGAAACCAGCAAATTCAATGTAAAAATCAAAATAATTTCTAGCCTTATTGCCTTCAAATATTTCTTTCTCTGTGATATTAGAAAGGTAAGCTGTATTCCATAGAACCACTTAATTTAAAGGAACAAATTAATGATGGTTAGAAGGTAAAGCAGCCCTCATCTATCCTAATACCTCCTGGAAGTATCCCAGAATCCAGCATCCTCACTGACAGCCCAGCTCTCTCAAAGCCTATCACATGGAGACAGAATTTAACCCATGTTCTGCTATGAATTTCACTATGAGTATCACCTGTGTATTTTCTGAAAATGTAGCAGCAGTTTTTATTTATCAAATCCATACATGTGTCTGTGTATTTATGAAAAAAAGAGAATTAATTTTGTTCCATCATTTACAGAAACTTCAGGTTAAAGGAGGTTTTTTTTTCCTCAAAGGCTTGTCCTATTTGAAACTCGACTTCTGGAGAAACTTTGGAAACAGCACTGAGGTGAAATGTAACTTAGTTTTTCAGGAGACTGATCAGCTTAAGAAGAAGAGGGATAGAAAAGGGCTCAGATTTGCAGGTCAGTTCTGACCACTCCCTCCATCTCCAGATTGTCTCTGACCTCATGTGATGTAGATTAATCTTGAGACTAAAATGCAGTGAAGAAGCCTGCCAAATCAGTGAGATTCAGAGAGATAACATTCTCTCACACTGAAGGAATGAGCACAGATTTTACAAACCCAGCTGTTGAACAGGCAGCCCCAAGCACATAAAGATTCCAGAGACCCCCAGAGCTCCTGCAACAGAGAGGAAATGTGTGTGTTTTCCCCATAGTAATTGCAGTACTGTGAAGGAAGGGGTGTTCAAAGAGAACATTTTGGAGGCTTGACAAAGCCCCACTTCACACAGCTTTTCTTATGGCAGTGTCTCTTATGTTCTATATTGTCATTAAGAAAACTGCTTTCCTTGGGAAAGGCAATGGGAAATGACACAACAAGCTCTGAAAAGAATGTTGTATCCTGTTTCTTCAATGAGCAGAGTATTGTGTTCAACCAAGGATCACATTTCTGTGACTGTAAAAGAGCTCTTTCCTAGGCTACTAAATTCATCAGTGCCTGTTCTGTAAAAGAGTGAGAAAAGTGAAGCAGAAACCTAAGACTGACAATCATTTAGATGCTTCTGGCTGAGAATATTGCCTTCCAGAACATCCTTCATGCTCTTATGTTGCTGACCAGTGAACCATTCCTCAGACTTCCACTGGCTAGTCTTTTTTTACTTAGAAATTTGTTTTTCAAATTCAGTAAGTTGTTATTGTAACTTATATAGTCTTATATAGTGCTGGTGCAGTAATCAAACATAATACAATAGAATTTTTTTAAATTAATGTTTAATGGATAACCATTCTATTCTGTATTAATTCATAGTGCAGGCAATATTTTAATATAAACAATGCTAAAAGAGAAGGGGAAGACACAGGTTCTTGTGTTGTAAAGAAACAAGAAAATAAACTATAGTTGTATCATGTTTGTTTTACTTCCTCTATCCTTTCTATATTTTGTTATTGTTTCATCTGCCACCAGTCAGTGGTATTCATATAAGTCATACTCTCATCTATCTATTTGCAAGATATGTAGATAATAGAACATTTTATAAACAAGTTTTACATCAAAATGAAAAGGAAAAATGGGAAGGAACTGCTGCTTTGCAGTGAGAAAGTGGGAAGGTAAGGAAAGCAGCAGAAACTAAATTGCTCTCTAAGGTTTCAAGTCAGGTTTCATCCTAAACTTCTGAAAACTTGCTCCAGACCTGCCAGTGAACATGTCAGAAGTGACCATATGAACATTAGGGTAATTATGGGAATGTGCTGGTAAGAGCTGAAAGCCCACAATGAATTCAGACAGATGAGGAAAGATACAGGTGAAGGAAAAGACAACCTTCTAAAAATTCCCTTGAAGCACTACTCCTGCATGATATTATTTTTACTTTTGGCTCTCTGGAGCTTCAAGAAAAAAACACCATCTGCTAAGAGCATAAATGGAGCAGTGAAATAAAACTATCTGGAAAACAAAAGCAGTATTCTGTAGTTGTGCTTGTCTTCAAACAGCTTCTCTGATGCTTCCAGCGTCTCCTTAAAATTATTTCCATAAAAATTCTGTGCAACAATTGGCTGCTCAGGAGAGCTCACAGTCATTCTCCCACTGCCTCTTTCTTATCACTTAAATAAAAAAATGAACCTGTGTGTTGCTGTTTTTTCCTCGTGGTGTTGGCAAATCACCAGAGAGGTAGACAGCCTATACTTGCCATTTTTTTGGGTGCATGTTTTTCCTGTCTTCTGGAGAAAGGTAATTTCTCAGGCAAAGTAGAAGATACAGTACACTGCTTTTATTTAGGGACCTTGATTATGTTGTGTATATTTATAGAGGCAAAGTTTAATAAATGACAATTACAAGATATGTTTCTTATACCTAAGGCAAATAACAGAGTTCCCAGAGAATTAAATGCTTCCCTCATATTAAGAATAGAAAACTGGTAGGCAGTTGTTTGTTGGTCACTGACCCATAATAATTTAACTGGGATATATTGATACTTTTGCCTCAAGGATTATTCTTGAATGCCACATTTAATTGCTGTGGCAAACTCTGGGTAGCCTAGAAATGCCCCAAGGCCTGCTGTGAACACTGCTCCATAACACACACAGTGCTATTCACTCAAAGACACATCTGACTCAAGAGGACACCTTCATCCACCCTTTCCCTCTCCTTGTCCTTTATAGCAGTCTCTGGTGATTTTTTAGTCTTTGGATTGCTTTCTCAACACACTTTTTCCCTTCCCACAGCCTGCCTGTTGTTCCCCAACACTGTTTTCTCACCAGTAATACCTGAAGTGACACTGAGCAGCAGTGCTTTGGGAGTATGTGTTGTTTTTTCATTAGTAGAGATTTTGAGACGTTTTTAACTTTTGTTTCCTTACTCTCCTCTCCTCCTTCACAAATCCTATTCATCTACCCATCACTGATTTCAGTTTTAGAAGGAAATCCATAGGATAACATGATCCTCCATTCCCTCTTCCTGAACCCTGCCTGAAACAGCAAGCACAGCTATTTGGGAAACAATGTTATAACCCCACTTTTCTCAAATTCTTTTTCTTTTACCTTCACTCTGCAGAAGTCTGAGATGTGCTCTAAACTAATGCTGCCATGACATTGCCTCACACTGGATCTGCTGTCTGCCCAAGGAGGTCTGTGAGTAGCTCTTCTGAAATTCAGAAGTTCACCACTGACATCTTTCTCCATCATGGACATTTCAAATGAGCAGAGAAGAGCAACTGAACCATTGGACAGATTTCACTGAGCAAGGGTCAGTCCAACATCTGCCTTGTGTACACTGTGCCTGGATAAACACTGATATATTCAGCACTGATGGATTCTGATGCTGCCATTATAATTTCATGTATTTTACAAACAAAGAGCTCATAGATGAGGATCCAGGGATTAGCAGGGCATATGGATTTGTTTTTTATTTTTGATGCAGGTGGTTAATCCTCATGAAGATTTTTCTGTATTTTTTATTTAGATGATCCTTCTCTGCTTAGCCAATGTATATTTTCCCAAATATGTTTTTTATCTTTCCTACCCTGGAATTATAAATTTCTGCATCATTTTAGACAGAACTATTTATAATAATGTAAAACACTCTAACTGTTTAAAGCACTCTTACAGACTGCTTACTTTTCTTGGCAATATGTTAGGTTTTCAAAAATATTGTAGGCATTTTAATTTCGTGACAAATCCTAGGATTTTCAATCCTATCTTTTGAAAACAAAGAGTATTTCACTTCATATTTTTAGAAAGCTTTATTTTAATAGAGAAAAGCTCTAGGTTGTAGTCCTTTTTAAAATGTGTCAAAATAAAAATTTAGCAAAGACGAGACAATAGCCAAAACTTTGTTGTATACTATCCACTCTTTTAACCATTTGCTTATGGCATATGCTTTAAACTATCTGCTTATTTTTGTAATTCAATCTAATTATGCAACAGCTTCATAGGAAATATTTTTTCACTGAGTAAATTGTTATGGAAAGCACTTGTTGGCTATCACCAGCATTTCTACCCTCAGTGCTATTTTATATTCTTGTCTACAAACAGTTTGTAAGTGAAATAATGCAATGGTATCTTCCCATGCAAAAACATGTACTAATCCAAGAAATGAGAAAATGTAAGGCTTCTGGTATTATATTTGACTTCTGCTGTTTTAGCTTTTGACCCTTGTGTTTAAACATTACCTGACTTACCTGATGATAGTGATCTGAGGCTTAGCAAAAAGACAGAATGGGTTTAATAAGATTTGAATGTTTGAATGTGCTGGGATTTTTAAAGCAGGGTGTGTCTGCAAGCAGGGGAAAATCCATTTTTCACGTTAAGGAAAGTAAAGATTTAAAAATTCTGTGGGTTGTAAGCAGCACTTTTAAAGCTGCTGGTAAGGAACATGATATAGTTGTATTTGTATTTATTATGAGATAGGTGAGAGTGAAACTACAAATCCTGCAGGCCTTTGATAATATTTACTGATGTCAGAAGTTATGTTAATTTTACATTAGCTCATATCTAGCTTTTGTGCATGTCACTGTTATCACTGAGCACTGTTGCCAGAGGCAACTGGCAGCAGACACGACCTTACCTATCTTCTCTCTGCCACAGTCCCTCTCCTCTGTGGTTTTAATTTGGGGGTGTTAAAGCACTTTGGAGAGCTAGCTAATTGCAGGGTATATGCAACCCAAGTATTGGGGTGGTTATGAGACTCAGAATTTAAATAAGGAGCTCCCCAAATGCCCCATGTCTAAAGGCGGGCGTTAACCCAGGGGACAGCGACTCGCCCGCTCTGACTTTGCTGCATCCCTACTGGCTTAAGCAGCTGCATTCAGCAGGAGCTGCACTTCCCCAGAGACAGGGAAAGGCAACCTCATGTGCTCCTGCTGTCCAGAGGCTTTCTTAATAATATTAAGGCCCTACATAAAGATAAAGCAGAAATTGTGGCAGTTGTCTACAAAATATAGACAATTGGTGGGAGGTGAGTGGTGTTTATCACGTTCAGGTTCAGGATTCAGGGAGGAAGCTGATCTGTTTTAGAGACTTCAGCAATGAAGAAAAAAACAAGACAGAAACTTTGCAACAGACTGTTGAAGGAAAACAAGAGAAAATGCATGGAGAAGTATTTGCTCAATAGTTTACATTGAAATTAAATATGAAACCTGTTCATATGTACAAATAGGCTTGAAGACATCTCTTCTTGCTTGAGGCATTCACCATAAAAGATTGAATTGCTTTATACATTTAATTTTTCATATGACAAGTTTCTAGAAAGGAAACCAAACCAAAAGAACAATATATGCATAAAGAAGATTAAAAGACATCATTGAATTACTTATTGTTAATTTCCCAGAATCTTTTAATCTTTCTACAATTTGCACTGCCTGATCACATAATACTGTGATGCCAGAGCTGAGAATGTCTTCAGTTTGCTTTAAAAGATTTTGTTTTTTTTCCAAAGTCAAAATGCAAGAGTGTGCAAGGTGTAGGTGGGAAGGTGTGGGCAGAGGGGGAGCTGCAAGGGTGGCCTCTGAGAAGGGAGTAGGGGCTGCACTGGGTCTGACACAGCCCCAGTCAGCTGCCAGTGGGATAAAACACCTTTAATTCTCATGGCATTACAAGCAGTGATGGAAGTTTGCTAATGGATCTATGATTTTAAAGGCAGTCAAAACAAGGAGGCATCTGTGAAAGGTATTCGGGCTGTGATTAAATTTTGAGTGGTCCAAAAATGACAGTGCATATCATGTTGTCTGGCTGCAGCTGTGTACCAGTTCTTGCAACATTCCATTTGGAAACAGAAAGAAAAAAGCTCATCCTAAGTTCTAATTATCTCATTTTCTTCATTTGTGATTTTTCACAATGTAGATCTGACCAACTGAAAAGTGGCATTGGGAAAGTAACTCATTCAAACCACTGCTTTCTCGTTACCTTACTGGGTGATCTTTTGCAAAATTAATGTTTCACTTTGACATCTACATAAAGAAGCTTAGAAAAGACTCAAGAACTCCATTCATTCCTTATTACAAAGGGAGAATCAAAGAATCACGAAGTATTGGTACTTATCCTACTCCCAGTTGCCCAAGTCTACCCAAGACATTTCTAGCCCAATTTTGCAATCAACTGAAGAGCTCCCAGTTCTAGTTCCAGGAATTATTATCTGCATTAATTAATATTTTAAAGTAAAACACAACTTTTCAAAACCCAAATCTTTGTTCTGATTGTAACTTTTTGTTCAAAATTCACATTTTCATTTCCTTTCTATATGTCTGGGTTTAATTGCCTAAATTAAACTTTTGTATTCAGTTCAGCAGAAAAAAAATGCTCAGCCTTAAAACCAGAGCTATTTCAGATTCTGCCAGAACAAAAATTGCAAACAGGTTCCAGAGACCAACTCTTTATTTTTTCCATTCACACAAGTAGCTTTGACTAAGTTTAGCAGAGCTCCTCATTGAATTAAGAATCTCATGACTTGGATATTACAGGTCACAATGATGAAACCTCATTTAAATTGTGGATTAGGAATCTGAAAATTTTTCCAAACTGCATTTTAGGAAGGAGAATTTTCTAAGATGCATTTTGAACTGTGTTATAATGTTTCTTCTTGGAGTTAAGAGTATGTTAATAATTGAGAGCTGAAAAGTACAAGTTCCTGTCACGTTTCATTATGAAACAATTTAAAATATTTTTAATTAAAATCAAATAATATCTAGTACATCATGAATAATTAGTCTGTAGTTATAACAGGTATCTGTTACGTTGTCAGTAATGAAAATGTTCTTTGAAAGTGTATGAAATATATGAGCTCTGCACACTGAAGACTTTTTGTTTTTTCTATAAGCATTTTTCTTTTTTTTTTTCTATAAGCATTTATCTGTGTCAACAATTGTATTAAAGATGGTATGGAATAATGTCTTTTGTGTTGGGCTGGAATTTTTGTGATGCCCCATAGTTCATGGGGGCATTATTTATGTGATCTTTAAAATAATGGAATCACTAAGGTTGGAAAAGACCTTCAAGATTATTGAGTCCAAATTTTGACTGAACACCATCATGTCCAGCAGTAAGTGCTACCTCCAGTAGTTTCTTGAACACTTCCAGGGATGGTGGCTCCATCACTTTCCTGGGCAGCCTGTTCCAGTTCTTCACTGCCTTTTCAGTGGAGAAGTTCTTCCTGATGTCCAACCTGAACCTTCCTGGTGCAGCTTTAGGCCGTTTCCTATCATCCTGTCAGGTTGCCTGGGAGCAGAGCCTGACCCCCACCTTGCTTCAGCCTCCTTTCAGGGACTTGTAGAGAGTGCATAAGGCTCCCCCTTTGAGCTTCCTTTTCTCCAAGCTAAACACCCCCAGCTCCCTCAGGTGCTCCTCATCAGACCTGTGCTCCAGACCCTTCCCCAGTTCTGCTGTCCTTCTCTGGACTCACTCACTTCTCTGGACTCACTCACCAGGATTCCAGGTGTGGCCTCACCAGTGCCCAGTACAGGGGACAATCTCTGCCCTGGTCCTGCTGCCACTCTATTACTGATCCAGGCCAGGCTCAGAATAAGATATCTGTCAGATATCTTATTTTGCTCCAGAATAAGATATCCAGAAAGAATTTCAGTTTTGTGTCTGTACATAGTTACACTCCTTGTCTTGCTTTGTTTCTCATCCAAAGCAGCTGCTTTCTACTCCTCCACACCCTCAGGTTTCTTTCCTATGGAAACCTAGACAAAATGGTAAGTGGGATTTTCTGCATGCCCTGATCTTACCCAAGTGTGGAGACAGGGTCTTTTAAGGACATGAAAGCTCCCATGTGCTTTGGTTACAGCCTTGGGTATCTAAGCACTGCAGATAAGTGCCAAGACCTTGAATTTTATTTGATATTCTGTGGGAAGCAATTGTAAAGAGCAAAGGATGAGCTTAATGTGCTCCCAGTAGCGGTGCTGCGGAGGAGACGTGCGGCTGCATTCTCTATTAGCTGCAGTTTCCCAAGAGTTCTGCTGCTCAAGAGAAAAATTCAAGGCCTCAACACTTTTAGAAAGTGTGTACCCAGGCACATGGCAGTTGTACAGTCAGAACACTTGACCAAGGGGAAATTTCTCATACTATTCCACTAGGCACAATTCTTTTGTGCTGAAACTCCATCTCTTCAATTTAACCTTGTGTTATTTGACTTCAAAAAATGCAGTGACTAAACCCACTATGTTTTCTCTTTAACATTTCTAATTGTTTCTAGTTAAAACTTTTGATTTAAGAAGTAGGCAATTGCCTGATGGAATTCATAGGTAGAATTATGGGTGGTTGTTTGTATTTCAGAGTGAAGTTCTGCTACCTGTGCTATGGTTTTGCAATGTGTGATGCTTGGAGAGCTGCAAATGTAAACACACACATTGCCCAGAAAGATCACAAGAAACAGGGAATGAATCTCAGAGGAGCTGAATCTCAGAGGAGCCCTTCACAGAGTCATGAAAATGAGGCAATGTCTCATTTTCACTAATATTTTCACAAATTCTTGACATAAAAACAAACAAATCCATTGAAATAACTACTAGACAGTCCTACCAAAGTCATTTCAGTAGCCAGTCTGACGCTGGCCCAAATGCCAAGCACCCACGGGAGTCGCTCGCTCACCCTGCCCTGCCACAGCTGGGCAGAGGGAGAACGGGAAAAAATTAATGAATGTTTCATGAGTGAGATAAGGACCAGGAGAAACACTTCAAGGGCAGAACAGATTCAGCTTAAAGTTGCAAAGTGAAATTTATTACTAATAGAATCATAGGAGGATAATGAGAAGTAAAATAAGCCCTTCGAACTCCTTCTTCCCCCCAGTCCCTCCCTCCTTCCCACCGACAGCTCAGGCAGACGGGGCAGAGGG